>JALLBK010000524.1:0-22807 GCA_036940085.1 Discostella pseudostelligera | reverse complement strand
GCTGTGAGCTGTGAGCTGTGAGCTGTGAGCTGTGAGGATTCTGAGGATTCTGAGGAAAGGTATACTATAATGAGGGATTTGGAGCACAGTGGTGCATCATGAGGATGTAATATCATTGGGAAGGGAGGAGGATCATGCTGGAAATGCGGAATGCAGAGCAGCGGGAGCATGGTGAGTAAGGATTAAGGACAATGAGCAAGGAGCAGCATGGTGATGAGTATTGAGTGTGCCCAGAATGATAGAAGGCAGCAGCATGAGCATTGATGTTCTTGAGGGTGGGGGTGGTGAATCGGAGGAGGGGAGCAACACATTCCTAGTAACTAATGGGAGTGGGAGCAACAACAACAGGTTAATGAGCTGGGAAGATTGTAAATGTGATGCTGATATTGAAGAGGATGATCTTGAGGAAAAGCTGCAGCAGTATCAGAATTATTGAGGGAATGATGTAGGGAAGCAGGTGAGTACTGATGGTGGTGAGGGGGTGAGGAGTGTTCAGAAGCAGAAGGCTTCTTCTTAATACGAGGGTATTAGTGGCTGCAGCAGAAGGATGATCACAAGGATAACATAGCAGGATGAGCCATAGCAGCAGGATGAGGAGTACTATCAAGATTCAGAGGATGAGGATACTGATTATTATTCTAAGTTCAGACGGAAGTTCACTCTGAGGATGATGACATAAAACAAGGAGGAGGAGAGCACCAGGATGATTCTGAGTGAGTGTACATATGATACTGCTGATAGGAGCAATTACCAATCTCTGCTCCTGAGGTTGATGATTCTGAGCTATGATTCTGAGGATAAGAAGGACTAAACAAGGAGCAGGACAAGGAGCAGGCACTGGAGCAGGAGCAGGAAAACAGAAGCACCATGGAGCCCATGCACGGCGAGCAGCACTGGACACCATCAGTTGAAAAGTGAGACTATTTGAAACTGCTGCTCCTGGCAAATTGCCAGCTTTCTTTTGAAGAATCATTTCAAAGAGGAACTGCAGTGATGGACAGGTGAAGTCTACAACCCCTGCCGAACTGACTGTGCACAGGCTCCATGAGTAGTGAGTAGGACAACTATGCCAAATCCTGAGTATGATACACTGAGTAGCTTGATAATGAACAATGAGGTGTATCATGATGATGATGATGCTGATGCTGAGTATGATGATGATGCTGATGCTGAGTATGATGATGAGGATGATGCTGATGCTGCTACTGCTGGTGCAGCCTGAACCAAGGTGAAGAGGATGAAAAGCATCACCACCACCACCAGCACAGCTCCCAGCATTGGTAATTGTTAAGCATTCTTGTTCAGGATTGATGATGCTGACTGTTTCAGGCTCAGAAAAAATAGGTTGACCTATTTTGGTAGGTTACTAGGGCAGCAATTTTCACTTTGACTTTACATAGGTTAGTAGGTTTTTGCCATGATACCTCCCTAATTTAGGGCATAGGTTGTCCATTTGGGTGTCACCCTAATATTTTGCAGGTTGACCTACCCAAACCTATGCTAGGTTGACCTAACAGTTCCTGCTGCTTTGTACATGCAAAATTGAGGCTCCATAATATGCATTTCTACCTACACTCTGCTTTAGCTACTAAGAGAATTAGTTGACATCATGACTAGTGTGCTACTTCTTTGCAGCCTTGGCCCTTACACGACCATTGTTGTCAGCGGCAGCAGCAGCAGCAGCAGCAGCAGAAAATAACATGGTAGCAGTATTCCATCCTCTCTCCTGTCCCTCACATCATGTCCTCTTCACACTCAACTGAATGGTATCACCACCCACTGCTGGTCAATAGCATGCCACTAACACAAATTCTATTGATAGCACTCTTCTATTGCTGAAACATCAGCAAGCAGGAGATAATGATGATTTGACATGACAAGACATTACCACATGTGGGCAGGAGAACACAGAAGTTCTAAGAAAATGAATTAATTTTCAGAGTGACAAGTGGCGGTGCTGGAGCTTCCCTTATGTGAGGCAACCATTATAGGCCAACTGGATGCAGCAAAGACCAATAAGAAACCTGCCCCCACCTTCTGACCAAAAATGCTGACCTACACAAATGATTCTGAGCAACTTTTGATGGTTTCAAGGATGGAAAAATCATGATCAATGCTTACCCCCTGCAGCAATGCTAGATGCTAGTATGGGTATGGTAGCATGACATTCCAGCATTCTCAATGTTCAGCATTGGTAAGCGTAGTTGACCAGCATGCACCACTGTCACCAGTAGCAACATTGCCATTGCTCAGCAGCAATGTAGCTCAGCCAGGTCATTCAGCAGAATTTGTCAGCATTGGCATTTCAGCATTGTTGGACAGACAGTACTTTACCATTTTTGGTCCTCAGCAGTTGTGGTCAGCATTGTTGAGGCTTTTTGCTGACATTTTGTTTAGTCAGAAGCATTGGTCAGCATGCATCCTCTTCCTCCCCTCATCAGTTACTACAGCAGCAACATTGCTCAGCATTCAGCATTCTTGGTCACATCATTTTGCAGCATTCTTGGTCAGCTTTATCATTGGCCAGCATCATTAGTATTGTTGGTCAGCATAGCACATCTGTCACCATCAGCAGCATACCATATCATTATTGATCAGCTTATTTTTTCTGCATTGGCCAGCATTGTTGGCAATCAGCTAGCATGCATCATTGTCACCAATCACCAGCAAAAAGCAGCAGAATTATTCAGCATTGTTGGACAACTGATCATTGATAATTGTTCAGCATGATCATTGTTGGTCAGCATCAGCATGCATCTGCATCCTTGTTCCTTGTCATCTCCAGTCACCTGCACCAGCATTTATGCTCAGCCTCACTGATTATTGATCATCATACTACTAGTACTACATTGTTTTCTTCATTTCAGCAGCATTCTTGGCCAGCAGTACTATTCTTCTTGGCCAGCACCAGCATTCTTGATAAGCATGCATCCTTGTCACAACTAGCAACCAGCATGGTCAGCATTGCTCAGATTGCTACTAGCATCATTGGGAGGAAGTATAAACAAATTGACTTCCCGGAGACAGTGTCCCAAGAAGTGGAAAGATTACTGCAATTGACAACCCTTTTAAGGAGATGCCGATATTGAAATGGTGCCACCATGGAAGTGTGGATTTGTATGCTTTTGGTACATAGAGGGATAGAAAAGAGAGGAGGAGAAAGTGTGCCGGCCAGCCAAGAACCAGCCTAGTAGCAGCAGGGCATAGTAGACAATATTTTTGTCATTGCACTATGTAAAAGAACAAATACATGTTGTCGTTTCGGTTATCTTAGTACTAACTACTACTGCTGCCACACTACCACGTTGATGAATGAATGGTGGCGGCGATTAACTTCCCAATTACTCAACGTTAGGGTAATGATACCGTCAACAAATTCTCTACCCAATCTCCTCCACTCGTAGTCTCTACTACACTGGCTTTGCAGTAGTCGGCTTTGCAGTCGGCTTAGCAGTCGGCTTAGCAGTAGTCGGCTTTGCAGTCGGCTTAGCAGTAGTCGGCTTTGTAGTAGGTTTGCTGGTAGTCGGCTTCGAAGTGGTAGGTGCAAGTGTTGGCTTGGACGTTGGTAGACGCGAGGGTGCAGGTGTTGGCTTGGACGTCGGTAGTCGAGTGGGTGTCGAAGTCGGAACGTTCGTGGGTGAACGAGTGGGGAACGAAGTTGGTGATAATGTCGGAGATAAGGTTGCCATTTGAGAAACGTAATTCGTAAAGGTCGCCTCGATAGGATAGTAGCTGTTTGAAGAGACGGCAAGGCCCACTCGGTAGGATTGGCCCGCCGCAAATGCAGGAATTATCTGAGTCGTCCACTGGATTGGGGTCCATGTGATGGTGGATGGGTCGCCGCCGACTACGGTCTCAACCCCCGCAAACGACGAGAAGGTATTCACTCGTTTCTCGATCTTGATCCATGCCGCCTTGGCACCGATATTGACACAATTCCAATGGGACGGCCCACCGTTCAGAGTCATCCGTCCCTGGGTGCACACTCCCTGAGTCCCAGTGAGGAACAAGGAGTAATGTGGCGAACCGGGTTCCAAAGTCGAACGAATCATAATCCCCGTCTTGGACCAAGCACTTGGCGCGGTATTGTACATACTCGAGAGACCACTGACACGTACAATTATATTCTGATGATCATCGCTCTTTGTCTCAGACCAGTAGCTAAAGTCATCAGCATTACCCCAAATGTCACTACCCGCGCCGCTCATGTACATAGTACGATCGGTTGGATTCTCAAATGCAATACCCGCACCATAATTCGCCCACTGACCAGGCCCAATGGTTGTGGTTGGTTCAATCAGCAAACTAGTGGCAGCATCCTCGGCCTTGTTAACATAGTAGGCTACATCGACCTTTTCGGAATCCCACCCTGGATGGAAGAGACTGCGTTGGCCGGACACACGTGTGCCCGACGGAGAGCACTCGCCATAGAAGGTTTGATCGTAATTGTATACACCCCCGGGACACTTCCATGCATTCGCACCCGCAATGGCATCTGCATAGGTGGAATGTAAGGAGAAGTCCGTATTCCATACATTCTGACCTGCTCCATTATTGCGATCGTAGAGAATGTTACTGAGCAGATTGAACGTTTCCGGAATGGGAGTCAACCTACGGTAATATATCTTCATATGTGTCTTGGTACACGAGGCACAGGCACGATAAATGATACCATAATGCCCGGCGGTAGCATCGGGAGTCAAACTCTTGACAAAGGCTCGATGACCATAGGTCTCACGAAGCTTGAGCGCCTCCCGTCCAGCCACATTGGTCCAGGTGGATACATCATGATCATATCCGGTAGTGAGGGCAATTTTATTAAGTTGATACTTGGTCGTCGACGTGCCGCAGGTGGATTCGTTGGTAATGATCCGTCCGGCCACACCGAATTGCTGAGGCGTGATGTCGCCCTGGTAGTACAGACGGGCCATGTAGGCCCATAGATCGTTGTTGCGATTGTTGATGCCCTGGCAGGCGGCGAAGGCAACCTTGACCGCGGTGAGTTTGGGCACGAAGAGTCCGGTGGAGGAGTCGTATTCGATGGTGATGGTCTCGGTGAGATTGATTTGGGTACAGTCGGAGCGGGTGACGGTGGGCATTTGCTCGACGCTGCAATGACGGTTATCATGAATGATGTTTGGTGGTGCACGACGATGATGATCAAAAAATGCCCACATGAAGAAGAGGAGAGAGAAGACGCAAATAGAAAAGAAGAATTAGTGACATGCATGATGACTGTTTAAGTGACCGTTCGACGAAAAGGCATCTTCATCAATTCATCAACACACTACTTACCATGCACACATGGGGGCACCAGGAACATTCTCAACATATCCCCGATTATGCATATGATCATACATGCTCACGAAGAATAGATTGTTCGCCTTGTATCGCGCCGAACCATCCTGAGCATCGTTGCTCCATGCAAATCCATGACAATGGATAGCACCCTCTCCATCGGCATTATCATTAGGGAAGGCGGTAAATCCCAACTCACTATTGTATCCCGTAGATTCCGTTCCGCGATCGTTGGATACATAGCACAAGTCGGTATTGTCGGCGACATCTTTATCGACACAGTTGGTATCATATGGTTTGGCACAATTGCCATTGCCATCATTCGCTTGACGATCTTTGGGCCAGCAACACATGGCCGCGTTGGTAACACAGGTGGGTGCCCCGGCCGTATCAGTTACACCCATGGTGTTGGCAAAATTGGGAAGTTGTTCGCCAGGCCAAGAAACACGTCGGCCTTGAGCCACGCTTTCGAAGAAGACACGTACCGCTTCGGCATCATCGGCCAAGATGGCCGTGGCAGTAGTCGAGGCGACGCGGCCGTAATCATCGTAGAGGGTCTCGACTTCCTCTTGCCAATCGGTACGTCCATTGAAGAACATTTGTTCGAATTGCATATCGGTACTACGTTTGGCGGCATTACTGAATGGTACAACCTCTTGATTGGCGTAGACGGTATCACATAATGACTGGAGGGTGGAGCCCGATGCGCTGAGTTTGGATAGGAGGTCGGTTTCGGCGTCAATGGCACAAGAGGGCGAGATGCCCCCGGGGGCGTGAAAGACTTGACTTTCGTAGGCGGCGATGATGGCTTCGGGGGTGCATTGACCATTAAATTCGAGGAGGAAGCCGCCCGTGACGCATTCTTCGGCGGTGGCACCGATGGCGAGCATCATGGCGGCGAGGAGTGCCGATGCGGCGGCGGGGGAGGCCTTCATGATTATTCGGGAAACTTGACTGCTAACTGTTCGTGTACTAGATGGCCAATAATTATTATGGGTTGGGAGAGCGGAGAGTCGTCGTCGGCGTCGAGCGTCGGATGGATTATTATGTGCCAATTGAGGCAGAGAATGGTGCATTCAATTCAATGCAATTGGAGTTGGAGTCGGCAGCCAGCGCGCACGTGCTTTTGCCACCCGGCACCGGCTTCACTGGCGGTCAATGAATAAAATGACTTCCCTTAAGTACGCACGTCCGATGGTGCGTGACTTGCGAAGCCCGGAGAAACAGATTAATGACCTTCAATGACCCGGCTCGAATCTCGAATCGTTACTCTTATCAGAGATAGGAGAGCCATTTACGCGACACTTACAGGAAGCGCAACGAAATCATCCAGATGAACCCTGTAAAAAAATAGGATATTCACATAAAATGATCAGTGAATGGGCATCGGTCACTGATCATTTCATGAGGCCGACACGACAAATCCACTGCCACATGGACCTTCGACAATACTTATTTACCTTGATGGCGCCGACGAGGAGCTCATAGGTGCTAATCATAGTAGTCAGGCTCCTGTCTCTCAATATCATCATCATCCACTCTCATACTATTCTTGATACATTGGCGGTGCTGTCGAATCTCTACCTCGCTCTTCGCGCACTCCACAAAATAGATTTGCAATTGAATTGAAGTAGTACCACCTTCACTACCGCCACCATGAAGTCGTCATCCGCAGTCGCCCTCATCGCTGTATGCGCCGCCTCATCAACATCATCATCGGCAATGGCATCCTCTATTCTCAAGGGGGGCATCGGCAAGCCTCGCAACACCGCCATGCTAAAGCGCATGCTCCAAAAGGCAGAGAAGAACTCGAATAACAACAAGAACAAAAAGGACGACACCCCCAACTCGCCACCATCCACCACCCCCACCACGCCAACCGTCACCCCGACCGCCTCATCGGCCTACTACAGCGGCATTCTCCTCGACACGCAAATCACCAACAATTACATTTACAATGCACCCATCTCCATCACCTTCGAATTGAATAACAACTTAACCGGCATATCCACCGAAACTCTCCTTCGGTTGAACGTGAGTCATGTCAATGATTGGGAATTCGGTGTCTTTATGCGCATGGCCGATCCACAGGGTGGTGCATTGGAACCGATATTTGCTGTCAAGCCCACGAGCATTGTCAACAAGAATGCTGCTGGCGGCAGTTCAAGAAAATTGCAAGAGTTGGATGCTAATCTCACAGCCGCCGAGGCCGAGGCCGCCGCCACCGAGGCATTGGCTGCACTGGCCGCCGCCGATGCTGCTATTGCCGATGCCAACAATTCTACTGATGGTAATTCTACTCTCCCAGATAATAATTCCACTGAGCCTACGAATAATAACACCGACATTGATCTTGGACCCATCGTACCACCCATTGTCAACTATGTCGGATCTGCTCAAATCACTACTACCGATGCTACCATCCTCGATCCTAATCTATATGGTACTGGATTTGATATCTACTTCCTTGATGAACATGGTGCCGCCATTTTAGGTCCAGCTACCTTCTACATGATCGCTACCGAAGCCATGAAAGAAAAGGAACAAGCAGAGATTGATTTCCGACCTAAGCATGGACTGGTCAATCATGACGGAAGTGCCAAAGGATCGCAAAGCAAAACGAGCAAGGTTAATGTGGATAAAGCAAAGAAGGAGAAGGATACCAAGGCCCAAAAGGACATGGGATATGGTTCCGGTACCGATGGAGGTATGGTATTGGCCACACGTGAGGCATTGGCGAATTATATCTTGATTACCGATTCGGATTTGTATGAAACGAATGCCACGGTGACGGTAACCTATGACATTGGAGTGGTGGAGGAAACGACTCGTAGGCAGAGGAGGAGGATGGCGAATCTCTTTGCCGGTGGAAGTGGAAAGACTACAACGACTACTACTACAGCGACAACGGTTGCTGCAGGTACCACCACGACGACCAAGGGTACTACTGCTGCTTCCACTACCACCACTACTACTACGCCAAAGGGCAAGGACAAGACTACAACCACCGAGGCCACAACTGTCACCACTACTACTTCGGGTGTGATTGTCACCCCACCTGACCAACCAACTACTGATGGAGAGGATATCAAATTGTATACTATGGGAGTTTACATGAGAATGGTACGTTATCACTTCTACTTGCACTATTCGCAATCATTCCTCTTGCTCGTCGTTTGCTCACCCCTCTCCACTTCACAACAATTACACAGGCACACCCCCAAGATGGATCACTCGCACCCATCCTCTCCTTCCCCTTCTGCTCTACACCCTGCACAAAAGCACCCGCGGAACTTGAAGCGGGAACATTTACATTGAAAGTATCCGACTTGGATTTGGTCAAGTATGGTACTGGATATGATATTTGGATATTGGATGGACATGGAGTGGGTATTGCGGGGCCAAAAACTTTCTATATCGACGTGGTGAAAGAAGAGAGGGCGGCGGTGCCGCTTGTCGAAGATGGGGAGTTGTAAATTTTGTTATTACCAAAACCAAGGAGAAGGAGTAACCCCGGGGAATGGCAATTCGCAGTTACCTACACACTTTAGAAGAGAGAGTTATTAGATAATGAAATAGATGATAACGGAATACTTGTGTAGTAAAGGCGGCTTCCATATTAATACGACAGCATCTCTCCATTGAGAGTTCGTCGTAGAGAGTCTCGACGGACGGAAGCAACACAGATTATTGCCACGTGTCCGACAACTTCAACGAGTATAGCTATCAAGAGTTGCCACGTGGAGACTAAATGCCACGTGGCGAACGCCTGCAACGTGGACGGCCGCTTGGAGTTGCCACGTGGAGTCTACTGCCACGTGGCCGACGACAATAATGTGGACTGACATTAGGAATTGCCACGTGGATTAAACTGCCACGTGGCTGATGAGCACAACGTGGCCTGACGATAGGTGTTGCCACGTGGAATCTTACTGCCACGTGGCCGACGACTGCAACTTGAACTGATATTAGAAGATGTCACGTGGATCCTTACCGTCACATTGCCGACTTCTGCACTCTCTTCGTGGAGACAGTACAGAAGCAGAGGATGGAGACAGTATTATGGAGAATCAATGATGAAAATGATACTTTGACAAGGAAGAAATTCCTCGAATAGTGTACTTATATTTAGTGTTCTCTAATAATGATTACACAATCTGAAATCTAATGGCAGTCTCTCATTTACAACCTTCACTGCGTCGATGCTGCCTCCTCTCTACCGAGAAGAGTAATAGTCCATCGCTCACACTTTCATTCTCTACGCCGAAGGCTTCTCCACGTAGAATCCATGATGATTGGCCCGTTCAAACCAATTATGATTAGTGTACGAGTTCCATTCACCCACAGACGTATCTCTAGGTCCACAATCTCTTGGGAAACCCACACCAGAAGAATCATAATTGCAAGCCATCCACTTGTTCACACCATTCAATGCATCTTGATAATTGGAATACAATTCAAAGTCGGTATTCAAAATGTTCTTATACGAAGTCCATTGATTCATGAACAAGTCGAGGAAGTACACTTCACCATTGGTAGTGTTGGTACCCATTGGCGGCAAGGTAGTTTTGCGCTTGTAATAAATGTCAATGTGTGAATCATGAGGGCAGGAATCACAGAATCGACGAACCATGCAATATCGTGGCGTGCCATCGGTATTTGTACATCCCGCCTCAATGAGTGCCCGGAAGGCGGTATCGGCCACAATTGGATCAGGATTTGGTGGCAAGAATCGGATGCCCTCACCAACAACCAAGTCCGACCAAACAGAGTGGTCAATTTGGGCATATCGTCGTGGATGTTGTCCCTCCAATAAGAATTGTTCATCATTCAAATATTCTTCAAGATCGGCATCACAATTGCCAGCACCGACGAGATGTTCATCAATCAAAGCGGCGGTCTCGACATCATCGGCATGATTGGCCTTGTACTGCGCTGCCAAATCGGCATTGGCACAATCTTGATAGGTGATCGCCACGGTATTGGATGCACTCACATATCCCGAATCTTCATTGTATTGGAATGAATACACAATTCCGGCAGGATCCTTGACGGCAGTACGACACTTGGAACTCTCGACGACAGGCATGTGCTCGACACATCCACACATGGGTGCACCGGGAACACCCTGACGATATCCCTTGGTGGCAGTCTGACGCAAACTAACCTCATACATCATGTTGCCCAGTAGCTCCTCCTCGCCATCGTTCCATGTAAATCCAACACAATGCGTGGGAGTTTCCGCACCAGGAAAGACACTCCATCCATTTGCAATATGATTGCTCTGGGGACTATCCCGCAAGTCATGACGACAGACATCGGTGGTAGCATCGGCATTGTCGGCAAAGCTAGAGATACTAGCATCGGTGAAGCAGCACATGATGGTATTAAGGTTGCACGATGTCTCGAGGTTCATATTGGCTGGGTAGCCATTGGCCCCCAAGTTATTTTGAGAGTTGTAGTCGATACGGGCGGCATATTCCGGGAAGGCAATAACTGTCTTGGTACCCAAGTTAGCCTCAAAGCGTTTGATTTTACCAGCAAGTACGTTCCAACTGGACGATCCATCGACCAAGTCACTACCGCCGGCGAAGTATCGTCGATCATCTTGGTAGGAGCCTTGGATTTCAACGAATTGGGTAGGTGCGTCGTATTCACAGAGTGCCTCGACTTCGGCCCTGCGAGCGGCTTCGTCTAATGGCAAGCCGGTGGCCTCATTGAGGAAGAGATCGGCAATGGAGGCTGCACAGTCGGCCGATAGGGCTGCGACGAAATTGTCGTAGGTGCATGAGGCACCGGCGGAGAGGGTGGCAATGGTACCGGAGGTGCAGGCTGCGTCGACGCCTCGAGATGAGGAGGCGAGGGCAAGGATGGCGAGGGCGGGATAGCTGGGTTTGAACATGATGATGTTTGATCAATGCTATAGTCTCTCTCTCACTTGGATTATTACGAAGTATCTAGTTGGTGGTGCCGATGAATTAAAAGGAAATATGAGAGCTTGTCGATGGTTGATGATAATATTGTTGTTGTTGTTGTTGTTGTTGTTGGGGTGTCGTCGGCTTCGTTGGGTTTAATGAAAAGATGCGAGAAGAAAGATGCGATGATGAAGAGTTGAGTGTGGCACAAAGTGACATATATCCGCACACCGATAGGAAGACAAAGTGACGAAAGATAATCGGACAATGGAAACCAAAGTGACCAATAGACTCTTATACTGTAGGTGCGCGCCGACAAATTCAAGTACCTGCGTTATGTAATCACTAATGACCAATCCCATAAGTCATCCGATCACGAGGCATAATTTACGATCAATGACCAAGTCATTTCAATCCTCTCCGATAGGGTTCCAAAACGATAACTATCCCACCACCTCAGTTTGGGCGACTTTACTTAGGTAAACCAATAGCAGTAAGACGCAAGCCATTATTCCTTTGCATGTCCTCTGATGGCAATCGTCTTCGTGAAAGGAAAGACGCCCATCCGACAGTGCGAAGTCACTGCTCATTTTGGGGTGACAGACAGGGGTGGCGGCATCGGCAGAGCATCTTCAATCTTCACTCATTCACCATGACCATGGCCATTATTTTGGTAGTGGCGTCGCCTCCAACT
This sequence comes from Discostella pseudostelligera, assembly GCA_036940085.1. Lineage (NCBI taxonomy): Eukaryota > Bacillariophyta > Thalassiosirophyceae > Thalassiosirales > Thalassiosiraceae > Discostella > Discostella pseudostelligera. Next base: position 10,900 of record JALLBK010000524.1, on the reverse strand, counting down.
CGTCGACCACATTATTTTTGAACCCGATCGATTGTGGCATTCATTAGACCATCATCCACATACACAAACTCTACGCGACACCGGTTCCTTGTCCAATAAGCCATCCCTCTTCACACCATGAAGTTCTCTCCGTCGTCGACCGCTGCCGTCGTCGCCCTCGTCGCCGCATCCTCATCGTCCGTCGCCGGCCAAACTTGCTCGGGCGTATCCGGTTCCTTCATTCTCTCCGACCTCAAAGGCGCCTGCAACTACAACAAAATCTTATCGGAGTACACCAATCAAGTCTTCAATGCGGCCGGTGCCACATCATGTGTCGCCAGCAATTTGACGGCGAAGGAAGATTTGGATGGCAAGTTGTTGGCCGCCATGCCTGGTGCGGCCAGTGCCGAGGAGGCAGCGATGCAATTGTGCAAGAGCATGTATGATTCTGCTACGGTTACGTGAGTAGTAGTACTGAGAATGATGCTTGTTTGTTGGTTGACACATGTTAATATCACTTGAATGCTCACAACACGCAATCTCGTTCCACTCATCAAATAATGACACCTACCCACACCCACATAAACAAATGATGTCATCCACATCTTACAGTCCATTCTCCGATGCCGCTGACAAGGGGGACGATCTCCAATTTGAACAAATGTTCTACAACGGTCTCTCCGACTGGCAAGACGAGGTTGAAACCGTCTACGAAAACCCCGATGGTACCGCCTCCTCCAATCTTAAAACGGATGCCGCCAAAGTCAATGAATTCTACCTCGGCCCCGCCAAGTATGGCCGTGTCTCTTGGCCAGGAGAGCTACCCAACTTTGAGAATTGTGCTGCCAACACTGCCATGTGCTGCTGGCCCAAAGATCGTCAAGCGAATGACGGCAATGGCAACTGTGCCACACCCTACGATACCAACTGTGTCGATAAGGATCCTGCCGACAATACCAATTTGTGCTTTGCCAACCTCAACGCTAGTTCACAGCCCTTCCAATCTGCCAAGGGATTCATGGCCTTCCCCGATGACAATGCCGCTGGCGAAGGTGCCATCCACTGTCATGGCTTTGCATGGGATAACAACGAGTATGATGCCAGTGCAAGATACAAGGCCAACAATCTCTTTTATGTCAGCATGTACGATCACATGTATGTCCGTGGTTACGTCAAGAACATTCCCGGCATGCCCATGTGCGGATGTATCGAGCAAATGCCCATTGTGACCAGATCGGATTGCACGCAGATTAATTTGAGTGAGGATTGGAAGTTGGAGTATGATGGTACCAACTTTCTACCCACATTGATCAAGGTAGAGATTGCATTTGCGGCCTGTCAAGGACGGAATAATCGGAATAATGATTTGTGGGCCTATGTTGCTCGATTGTATGATGAAAAGCGCGTAACTCCTCAACAGTTTGGAACGGTGGGACGGGTTATTACCGATGATTCGCAGTGTTATCAGGCCGTTGAATATGCCAAGCATCAGAAGGGATATGTGACCGGTTATGAACATGACAAATCCAAGTGGACCAAGGTTGCTGGTCGAGACAACATGTATGAACGTCCGCCCTTGGGTCGAGAGGCATTCAAGAAGGCACTCTTGACACAGACGATGACGGCACCCAGTAGTTTGGAGGTGACAAGCTTTGCCGCTGGAGAGACACCCATCATCATGCGCATCTGTCCAGATTGTACCGCGACGCATCGCAAGATATTCTATCGTCGGTTAACTCCCATCCCAGCCGACTTGGATCTGTTGAAAAATATGCTATACTACAGCGGGTCTGCGGTCGAGGGCAATAAGTGGAAGGTCGATTTCACCCTCCATTCGACTTATGAAGATGCAGTCGCGGGTACCAAACCATGGGCTTGTCCTAATGATACCTTTGCTTACAATGCCGCCTTCGTGGGCAACTGCTCTCCCAGTGGTGCGCAAGTGACCGAGCAGTACAGTCATTGGGATTGGCAACCACCTCCACGGTTCAATGTTGCCTACTACATTAACAAGCCCGAGGATGTTGGATTGCAAGACTATTCGGATGCGATTGAAACGACTCGTGACATTGAAGGATTTACCGAATTGGATATTGGATATATGCCCAACACTATTGGAAATTCCTGGGAGGCGGATGGTGTTATCTACATGCAGGGCGCCGGTTTAGACATATGGAATCAGGCGGATAGTTTCCATTACCTCTCCCAACCCTACTCCGGTGACATCGATGTATCCGTCCGCGTCGCTAGTTTTGCCAATCCAAACTGGTGGTCCAAGGCAGGAATTATGCTCCGTGCGAACAACGATCCCAATTCACCCTACGCATACATGCTTCTTTCCGGTAAAGAGGGTGTAACATCCCAAAATCGTCATTCGACGGGACGATATTCTGAAACTGTCGGTTCTCAATACAAGACCAATCCTAGTCAAACCACGGCATGGCTTCGTATTGTCAAGAAGCTCGAGAAGTTTGAATTCTACCGTAGTGAAAATGGAATTGACTGGACATTGCATTCGACCGACACCATCTTCTTCCCCGATGACGAGTATCGCGTAGGACTTGCCGTAACGGCCAATGATTGGTGGAGAACAGTAGAGGCTACCTTCGACAATTATAGTATTGAGGAATACCAATACCCAACGGCCTCACCATCTCTCTCTTCGGCACCCACGGCCTGGGATCCTCTCGTAGACATCGGAAAGCCACAACGCGTTGGCAATTACTACAAGAGCAACGATGGCACTATCGATTACCTCCAAGGGTCTGGTACTGGTCTTTGGGGCACATCCGATTCCTTCTCATTCCTCAGCACGCAAGAAATGAAGGCCAATGGATCCGTCGAGATGTTCATCAAGAGCTTCTCGTGGGGTAATACCTACTCACGTGGTGGTCTCATGATCCGTAGTAACGACGATGCAGATTCCGCCAATGTCTTTCTGGGTGCTGCCGGGAAAGGTGCCGGCGCGGTATTGCAATCTCGCCCAACGAAAGGGGCCAGAACCGTCCATCATGCAATGAATTACGTCAACTGGCAGAATGCTATGTGGGTGAAGCTTGAATATACTGCCGCGGGGGTTGTTACTGCGTCTTACAAGGAGAAGCTGACAGATACGTACAAGGTCTTGGGAACGGCAACGATGGAGATGCCGGGCAACACTATACAGGTTGGTCGTGCAGTATCGGCCGGAACTACGTATCAATGGGCGATGGAGACATTGGAAACTCAATTCTATACCATGAGTTAAATAGATATGAGATGTGGAAGGATTCCTAGTCCTTTGACCCTAGAGAGTATTATACAGATCGATATGATGTATTAATAGGACAATACTTTTTATTTCACTGTGTAAATGAGTTTACAGTAGTAGTAGGTTCACTTGTAGATAGTAGATACCTTGCGTTTCAACGGTGTGCTTCCTACAAGAGTACTTGGTCTCTTTGTTTGGCATTGTAGAAAGACATCTTCGCTTGCCCTGCACTCGAGCCTAATACGAGAGATCACACACACTATTGTAGCTCGTTGTTATCAACAAATTATAATGCTACTTGCTATTGTCGCTATGCAAATGTTGCATTTGCATCGCGCTTTATATAAATCATTCAAAACTCTCTACTTCAATCCTATTCAGCTCCCGTGCTACAGGCATGTGAAATCGGAGATAGAGTCTTACGCCAATTTTCGAGATCATCTCCGCCCCTTACAATTACCCTAAGAGCAGTCTTGTTTTTGGGTGAAATGATAACTGTCGAAGGTGCCTCGCTCTGTGTTCCATCGTCAGTGGATAGAGAACCGGAGCCGCTGATTCCTTGCGAGAATGACATGGTATCGATCCTACCATCATCGTCACCACTCACTACATCGTCATATTCTTTCTTTTCCTCATCCCTGTCCTCGTTATTGTGAGCTCCTCCCCAACTGGTGGCTTGCTTAGCTAGGAGCTCTTCCTCGTCTTCATGTCTATTGAAGAGCCCACCTCTTTGTAGATTGCTACAGCCTTCTGTAAAGCTCGACATGACGCTACACCCCTGCTTGTTCCAGTTTTCATTAGACATCGCAGTGACAATTTCCCGTTCTTTGATGAAGCTCTCGTGTGACATCATGGACGTGACATCTGATGATGCCGCGGAGACGATGTCATCATTGTTTGTTTCCTTCTCATAACCATCGTGACCAAACATCAACAGGGCCTCCTCAAGTTTGCCAAGTAATACCGAAACTTCAAATTTGTGTACATCTCCTTCTTCGTCATGGGCTTGATCTTTCAACATCCCAATGACTCCTGAAACCCGTTCAATCTCTGCAGCCAACTCAATCTCCTTCGTTCGAAAGTCCTTCTCGGCATCGGCTGCCATGACAGTATACCCTCCCCCGCGTACGATCTCCTCCAACTCGGTAATCTTCTCCTTTAGTGCAACATTGTCCCGGAGCTGAGAGAGCAGCCAAGGCATGTGAACCTTGTCTCCTGTGTCGCTGAGCTTGAGATTGAATGTTTCGAAGCAGTTCTTAAGTTGATCCAACTCTGTTTGCAACTTCCTCTTGTCAAACTTCAAATTGGCATTCTCTTCTCGTAGGGCGCCAACGATGATCTTTCGTTCATTGAACCTCTTCTCTCGCTCTTTGATTTTGGACCACAACCTTTCACCCTCTTCGGCACGAGACATGACTATAATATGATTAAGAAATGATATCGTCAAGCTGAGTCAGCGACAATGAAACAGCGAGAGCGACGGTACCATATCATTCCAATAAAGCACTCACCTTTGACTATGTCCACCCCCTTTGTCAAGAACTTCGTCTCATATATCTTGAGCAGATTCTCTTGCTCCTCCATCCGCTGTCGTTGCATGTTGATCAACGCTTCCTTGCATTTCAATGTGTTGACGTCGTTCCTCCATTTCGACCAAAGTTCCGCATTCTTCGCTTCGAGCTCTCGAATCGTCTTCTCATTCTCCTGTAGGAGCGTGCTTTGATTCTCTGCCAAAGACTTGCTATTGAGAACAAAAGCTTCATACCGTGCAATCTCATCTTTGAGTGTTTTCACCGTCTTGTTTAGGGACTTTGTTTTCTCGGCCATCTCCTCATTCTCCAGTTTGAGAGATTCGATGATCTGTTCCTTCTTCTTAATTGTGTCCATCACTGACTTGGCCGATTCACGCTGCGCCTTGCCAAGATCTTCCATCTTCGCCATCTCGGCGATTTGCATTGCAGTCTTTAACTCCTGATCTTTCAATGCCAGCTGAGTAATCTTTAACTCACGTACAATTTTCTTCAACCCATAGTTCTCGACCAAATCCTGATCATTATTCGATGCTACAAATTCTTTCGAGTTGAGCTCACGAACTTCCTTTTTCAATCGGTTACTCTCTTCCAGCGCCTGGTTGATAAAGGTGGCAAATCGATGGTCCTCCTCTTGCGAGTTCAAGGTTTGGGGCAGCAATTTGTCTGCCGGTGTTACGGCTGCGTCGATGTCATCCTGCACCTGTCGCTGCTGCTGATGCGATGGGGTCTGCTGGCCGAACCAATCCAGAGATATATTCTTCTGGACGATAGAACTTATCTCCGCGGCTCGCCTAGTGAGAATGTTTGTGATCTCTTCAATGGCGGACTCCTGCGTTGAGCTGCTGCCTACCGACGATGTTGTGATCATAGACACAGACGTGTCGATCGAGAGGGCTAGACTCCGAGGGGAGAGGTGCAATTCTTCTTTTTGTGGCATGTCGTCGTGATTGTTGTTGTTGTTGTTGTTGTTGTTGTTGATACTCCTTCTCCTCCGTTGATAGTCGAGGTTATTTGATGACGACGACAACGATTGCAGGGAGAGCGAGAGGCATCGTCTATCACTCTGCCGGATATTGCTACCTGCTGTGTATCTACTTGCACTTGCAGGCGATCTTCATGATATCATCATCATCATCATCATCATCATCATGTTGTTGTTGTCGATGTCGATGTCGGCCGGTAGTGCCGGTGGATCGAATTCATGCTGTATGTGGGTCGGAAGGCAGCGACATCAATGCGGAAAGGAGGAAGGAAGGGGAATTCGATTGCATTGATTCCAACGTGAAAAGTGCCTCGCTGGTTTCCTACATGTTCCTACGTAGAATTGGAATGGCATCGGCTTTCGATGTCGATTTCTTCGGAAGAGAGGGAGTCAGCATTCAAAATTTGAAGGCTCAACATTGAAAAATTCAGCGGAAAGAAGGAATTAGTACCTTCCACGAAAATCTCAAATCGAGCCACGTACATACGTTGGATTTGAGTACCCTTTTCGGTGCAAAATTGGAAGCCCCTCTTTTGCTCGACTAAAGTACCACCAACATCATGTTGGCCAAAGAAGCCATTATTCAATGGTGGGCTCTTTGCTGTTGATTGCTATTGCTATTGATTGCCTACCCCAGCTTTTCCCAACGTTCATGAACTTCCACATGAGATGAGAGAGAGAGGCCGAAGGTCTCATCATCAATGCATCTTACGGTTTTCGCAGCCGTTAGAGTGAAATTGAACCAACATCAACAAATATTCTCAGTTGCATCATTCACTACTTCATTTCCGATTCAATGATGGGTTCGGCAGAAGCCTCTCCGATGGTGAGGAACGTTTGTCATATCATCATGGAGCTGTTTTACTACACCATTATCTGTTAGTGGAATGATGCGTCGTCCGGTTGTAATCTTGTTTTACTAGTTTAAGTCGCCTCCTATGCTCACACGTCAATTCATTTGTCATCTCTCTTCATGAAACGATGGTATTACAGTCTGATGCACTCTCCAATTTGGCCGATGTGGCACTAAACCATCACGAAATTCAACGTCAAGCCGAGACAGAAAGCAGCACCAGCAGCGCTATTGCTGCCATGACGTCTATGAAACGACATGGTTCGCCGACATCGAGTACACATTCAACATCATCGACTGTGGTTACTGACGAATCGGCGACGACGGAAGGGACATCACTGGAAACAAAATCAAAATCAAGCATCACTACCGACAAAAGAATAAGAAGTCAATCATCATCATTAATATCGACTTCAACAGCAACTTATTATCATTACCCGCCTCCACCACATCGTCATCCAACAACGGGGCATCCCTTCCACAGTTCGCATCTTCCTCCTCCGTATCCACCGGGTGCTTATTCATATCCACCCCCGCCACAACATCCACATCATCACCATCACTTTCATGCATACTCCTATCACCCATTACATCATGCTGCTGCTGCTCCTTCGAGCACCATGCCAATGCAAGACAATCGCGATGACGCGGGAGCAAATCCAAAGTCGGATGCAAAGTTTATCTGTACTGGTTCTGGTACTGGCACTACGCAACTCGGTAGTGGCACCCAAGACGGTGATACCGTCATGGATGATGATGATGTTGATGGCAGGAAGTCCAGCCAGAAGAAGGACGCTCCATCCACTAAGGAAAAGCAAGGCAAGCAGCGAGCAGTAGCTGTTGCCACAATTTCACCAGAACGAAGCGTATCATCATCGGCATCATCCACCCAATCCTACCCGCCATATCATCATGGTCATCCCACAGGAGGACCACCTTCTCCTCCTCATTGTTATCCGCATTCACTTCCTCCATATGGTGCAAGGTTGGTCCCATCACATCGAATGCATACCTATCCGCCGCCGCCGCCACCACCACCTCCTCCAAGATATGCATACCCACCGCATCATGGATACACAACTCCAGCTCATGCTGCTGCTGGTGGTGGTGCGCATCTTCGTTATCCTCCTCCCAAGGTTGCTTCATCATCATCTTCGTACTATCACCAACCTCATCATCATTCTACGGCTGCACCTTATGACTACCATGCAAAGCCTACACCACCCACCAGCACTAGTGGCAAGTCCCAGGAGAAGCAGCAACGACATCACGGACATGACAAGTGCTCGAAAGCAGCTGTACTAGTGCCGTCATCGGTCAGATCAAGCCTGTCCACTCCATTACTCCTTCCACGACATGTTACCGAAGAAGATGAAGTTGGTGGAGCATCATCAGCAACATCACCCACCAAGCATAACATCAAAGGGACCTTGTCCTCCTTGACAGTAGCAGCGGAGATCGAGGCAGAACACGATGCAATGCAGACGAAGAACAATGATAGCATCAGAATGTACCACCGCCAGCAATCGTCTTCCACTATTGATGATGAGAATGACGACTACTACGAGGAAGAGCAGCACAACTACAGCAATGAGGAGACTCAGTTTCTGCAATCGACACCGGATTACAAGCGACGAGCCTCGACTGGGAAGTGGACAGCCGAGGAAGATGCTCAGTTACGTCGGGCGGTGAATGCCAATTCTGGCAAGAATTGGAAGAAGATTGCCATCTACTTGCCGGGAAGGACTGATGTGCAGTGCTTACATCGGTGGCAGAAGGTACTTAAGCCAGGATTGGTCAAGGGACCTTGGACGACAGAGGAAGATCAGTTGGTAGTTCAGTTAGTGCAAGATTACGGCCAGAAGAAATGGAGCTTCATTGCTCGACAACTCCAGGGACGACTTGGGAAGCAATGCCGCGAACGATGGTACAATCATCTAAGTCCCGATATTAAGAAGGGAGGTTGGACCGATGAAGAAGACAAGTTGATCATTGATGCTCATGCTCGGCTTGGTAACAAGTGGGCTGAAATATCCAAGTGTCTATCCGGTCGGACTGACAATGCCATAAAAAACAGATGGAATTCTACGCTGAAGCGTGTTGCCGAGCAGGAACCTAGCGGCGCTAATCCCGAGGATGGAGCAGCTAGTCGTACGGGCAAGGTCAAGAGTGGAAGGAAGCGCAAGTCTACAACTGCCACCTCCTCGTCAGAGTCGATCCCTGCCAAGCATCCCATGAGTAGGGCTACATCAACCCGTTCTATCATGCAGGTCGACAGCACCGACAACGAAGCAGCAGTGGCCCTGAGTGCATTAGCCTATTCCGGGGCAGCATCACCCTCCTCGTCCACGACCAATATTCTAGCCAGCAGCAAGCTTGTCAGCCCTTCGCCCAAGAATCATTGTTCAGATAGCAGTAGTACATTGACCATCGATGATAGGACAACCCCAAATTCGATTCCGGCGTTGCATTTGTCCGACGACAAGTGCAGTAGTACTCTACCATCACCCGCTGCGTCGTCTCCAGTGAATGAGAGACCCTCCTTGAGCGAGGCAAGCTTGCTAATGGACCTGAACAAGAGTTCTCCATCCCCTAATAATACTCAAGCGACCGAAGAAAGAACACATACTCAATTAAAATAAGTTCAAAGTTCAATCCTCACGAATCTAATAATCTTGCACTAAGTATGTAATTTACAACCTACATTCAAATATTGGTTTGGTGTCTCTTCTCATCCAATAGCCGAATGCTTACAAACGGGACATTCCGCTCGTTGTGCCAACCACGGATCAATGCATGATGCATGAAAGGTATGAAAACAGGGTATGGTCCGTAATGTCTCCCCCACCTGGTACTGTTCGAGACAAACCGCACAACTTGACGAATGCATTGTTTGCTGCTCCTGCTGCTGAAGAGACGGATCTCCCATTCCATGTCTACTACTACCACCACTGCTACTGCTACTACTTCTTCTTCTACTGCTACTAGTACTCATCCTCAATCGGAGCAACTCATCATTTGCCTCCAATACCCTCGACGGACATCTATTAATCTCTGCATCCGTCGCGCCAATCGCCGAAAAGAATGACCCCATCGCCGGACCATTCTCTTCCACAAAATTCGATAATCTATCATAATCATTGCTATTAAAATCTCGCGCATGGACTAAGTGCCGCAAGGTGTCGACGCTGATTTGACGCTCACCATTGGCAGCTCGTTCAGCATTGAGTCGATTTGCAAAATTTTGGAATTGACGTTGGGCGTGTGAGATTTGGGCACGGCGACGTAGTCGGGCGGCTACGGAGAGCATTCCTCCACTGCCTTCTTCCTCTCTCACCCTCCTCGACCTTCTTCTCCTTCGGGAGGTGGTGGTTGCATTGTTGTCGTCATTGTCATCATCGGAATCATTGGCGAGTGAATCGAGACCAATCCCCACGGCATGTTCTTGATGGACAAGTACCTGTACACAAACGCGTAGCATGCTGCATGTAAACATGATGAGAAGGAGTGGTAAAAATCCAGGTGTGGACGATGATGTACGTTGGTGACTGCTGTTGTTGTCAATTTGACCATTGATGGAGCGTCTCCCCCCCATCCCTGTGGATGATGTTGGGACTTTTCGCTTGGATGCTCCCGCTCCGGCTACCCCGGCTAATGCCGACATCAAGCTACCATTCGTACCACTGACTAGATTCTTCAAATGGTCGGAAGCTGCTTCCAACTCGTCCTCGGTATCAGTATCAGTAGCAGTTGATGTAGAATTGTTGGAAGACTGATTGTGCTTCGTTAATGTTGTGTCATGACTTCCTCTCCCCCGCAGCAATACCCTCTCCTTCTCCTCGTCTTCCTGCTCTTGCGCTTGCTGCTTCTTCCGTAGCCACTCTTTCGCTCGTTCTTCCCTCCGTTCAGCCTGCCGCCTCAAATAATTCTCACGATCGACATGCCGTCGCCATGCAATTTCTGCATTGGTTATGGCCACATGCGCAAGTGAGCGTGGCTCAAGTAGCATTACAGTATCCCCTTTTTGTGACAAACTACTAGAATCATTGGTATTGGCGTGATCATCCTTTCCATGGTATAGTTGCGCATGTGGCTGCTGCCAACCGCCGCCACCACCGCTTCCACCAGATGATAGTGATGATGATTCGACATTTTGGAATAACAGACTATGGAAATAAATTATGGTTACGACAAGGTAGAACAATGGAAGAAAGATCTTGGTTCCAGTATTGTATTGATTTTGACGTAGGAAGGATTTGATCCGTGTAGGTGGCTGTAGTGGTGGCTGCTGACGTTGCTGCGGA
>JALLBK010000523.1:0-23905 GCA_036940085.1 Discostella pseudostelligera | reverse complement strand
CAGAAGCAGCAGCAGCAGCAGCAGCAGAACCACCCTCGACAGACGAATACTTGCCCATGCCCCCCGATGCGTCCAAATACTCTTCACCTCCATAACGATCCAGTACCGCCATCCTCTTCTTCACCTTCAAATCCAACCCTCTAGATTCAACCTTCCTTTTCATCAATTCCGCTTTACTAGGATCTGCCTGCAAGTGCACAACGCCTTCCACACCCAATTTCTTCTCAGCATCCCACGCGAACAATTGAGTTTCGGCCAACTTTACAGCATCCCCGCTAATACGCGAGAAGTTATCTCCCGCAAACCCCCGTGATTCGGCCGCAGCCATTTGTTGTTGCAATATGGCATCGTTCCCCTCATCATCGGCATTATGTGCGTAGGGATTATCACGCATCGATCGAGACTTGGGATCGTAGTAGGCTGAATTGGGATCAAGATTGCGCAAGTATTTGGCAGTGTCCTCACGGATGCGAAGGTTGCGTGCCGTGACTTTCATTTGTGCCCCACCCACACCACCCTGACGTGCTAGTCGCGAGGAGAAGATTTTGGCATCAGAGTCACGTTGTACTACCTCGTCTTCGTCAGAAGAGAATCCATCATTGTTCCCCCCACCATCATTGTCTGAATCAGAATCAGAGTCCGAGTCGGAAGGACGACCAGGATGATCACCACCACCTTCCTGCTGCTGCATCTCCTTATTTTGCAATAATTCTGCCTCTTCCTGCTCCCTCTTCTCTCGTTCCTTCTGACGCTGTTCTTTCCGCAATGCCTCTCGATCGCGATATTTCTCCTCCATCTTCTTCATGTGTCCATCAATTTCCACGCCATGGTACGAGTCTCGTTTAGAATCATACGTCTCTTTGCCCACAATCTTATAGCTGCCTCCAGAAGAAGATTGATGTGATACTCTACTTCCAGTTCGGGTAACTCGCATGCGTGGAACATTGACACTAATTGAATTGTTGGTGTCCCCATATGGCCGCACATTGCGTTCAATATATCCATCTTCATACTTGAGATCAAAATATTTTTGTCCTTTCTTGTCAGATACCTTGACAATTTGCGCAATGAGATATGGTTTCTTGTTCTTTTTTAATGCCTCGATCCACATTCCCATTTCGAACAATTCATCATCGTCGTCGTCGTAGTCTTGCTGCATTCTACGCCTGCTGACATGCTTCTTCTTTGATCGCTCCTGTAATTGTTTCTGCTTCTCCAACTTGTCCTTTATTCGCTGACGTTCCTCTCTAACTAGTCTATCTGCCTCCGCCAGACTAATCCCGCGCTTATCCTCCTCACGACGTTGATCCGCTTGATGATCCAGTGTAGGTCCACTACCGCCGCCGCCCATACCACTGTCGGCACCTTCGGCGAGGTACCATGGTTTCTTGGTAATAAATTCAGGATTGTGTGGATTAATCATAGCGCCGGTTTTGACATCGACTTCGGGGGGAGCATTGCCGGAGGCACGGGCCTCGGCGAGCTCACGCTGGGAGCGGCGTTCGGAAGCGGACGCCATGGTTGGTTGTCGGTTAGTGACTGTTCTGTATGTGGTGGTGGTGGTGGTGGTGGTGGATTTGGAAAGATTTTTGCGGGCTGCTTGTGGAACATAGGTCTTCCCGCCATAATATCGCCAAATTTTTTATCGCCACATACTCGCTCATCCTCTTCCCGCCATTTTCGCCACAATTTCACCATGAACACCATGACCCATGACCCATGATCATGACATGGCCGCCGCTACTCCGCTTCGTAGAGGTCATACAAGTACTCCATAAAAGCAGCATTCGCCATGGCGCATCCCAGCAACGACGATGGCAACTGCTTGCCCTCCTACCATCATCATCATGACGATGCAGCCGTTGCGTCATCCTTCCGCGGTGGCTTCCAGAAAGTTCATAGTCGCGATGAGGAGGAGGTGGACGGTAACGACGACGCCAATGCCAATTACGACGATGACGATGATGACGACAAAGAATCCGAAGATGACGACGATGACGTCGACGACTTGGCCCTCTCCCTCAATGAACTCATGTACTCCGCCCACTCATTTCATGTCATCTCTCTACCAGTCTCACTTACCATGATCTTGGCCGCACTGGCCGTAACCAACGTCAACACACCCGAAACCATTGCCCAAGGCGCGGCATTAATGTCCCAGGCCTACCACGTGTGGAAAGTTGATGCCGATAATGATTCTACATCGAAACAATTGGCATTGGATTTTGCCAATGGTCTCGTCATCGTGACCGTAATTGGGACAATGACATTTGGCATTGTGTTACTCTACAAGTATCGTTGTATGAAAGTATTAATTGGGTACATGATGTTCTCATCCATGACATTACTGGGGGTGCTTGGTGCGGAATTATTCAATATTGCTATTGAAAAGTATCGTATACCCATTGATTGGTTTACGTTTGTTTTTGGCATTTATAATTTTGCCGTGGTGGGTGTTACCGCCATCTTCTATGCTACTGGTATACCCACGTACATTACTCAGGCCTACTTGATATGCTCGTCGGTTATTATTTCATGGCAATTATCACACTTTGATACTATCTCAACATGGACATTATTGATTATGTTGGGATTGTACGATCTATGTGCGGTATTAACACCCTGTGGACCATTGCGAGCACTGGTCAATTTAATGAGTGACGAGGATTCGCCTGAAATGCCAGGCTTGCTCTATGAGGCAGAAATTCCCGAGGGGTTGAAGCGTCCTGTAATGGTGGGTCGGCGTGGTGGTGGTAGCAACACTAATGGAGAGGATGATAATCGTCGAAATAACGACGGTGATGACAATGATGAGGATTCAAAGTCGGAGAGTACTCCGCCATCATCGATGGCCGCGGAGAGATATCAACAACCTTCCGTTCAAGCGTCGAATAATAATACCAGTGCTTCTTTCGGGCTCAGTACTGCATTGGCAGCGGCAACGACAGGTGGTGCTACTACGACTTCTTCTGGAGATGTGGAAATGTCCAACACTAAAGGCTCGAACGATTATGATGGGCAACGAAAGCAACCTGAACTCACTGTTACGACTTCACCCAATCAACCCACGCTGACAGCAGCAGCAGCAGCTGCAGTCATGATTCCATTCGCCATTGCCAAATTGTATCGACTACCATTGACGTCGTCGCCACCATTTATAAAGGCCGATGGTAACATTGGAAGCAATAAACAGCGGAGGAAGCATTCTTTCAAGTCAGAGCACATTAGCACCAGTCCACTATTGACACCGAAAGATGGTGCCGCCGTTGCAGCAGATGATGATTCTTCCTCGAATCCCAGTGAGGATGGATCCCCACGACGATCCTCAGAGAATTCATTTGTGATTCCTGATGGCGAGTACACTCCGTGTAAGTCCATTTGTTTGCATTATCATAATTGACTTGCACAATATTTTGTTTTTTTCCAAGTTCTCACCGTGCTCAACCGGACATCACACAAATCTCTTCTACTCGCAACAAACAATACACATAGCCCAACTACGCTCGATAGTCGAAGCCATCTTGCCACGCAACGGCGCCACCATTGTGAAACAATCTCGTCGAGCCCTCCAGGGCGACAAGGAGGATAGATATGGCATTATTGGATCAGATGGTACCCATAAACGAACATTGTTTGTTGATCGGAAGAATGGGAAAGTGTATGAGGAAATGGATGATGACGATGATGACGGAAGTGCATATGAAGGAAGATTTAGCAATACTATCAAGCTTGGATTGGTAAGTTCATGTTGTATATGTTATCGATGGAATGCAAACTAAGCTCTCTCTGTGCAAACTCCTTTTCTGCAGGGTGACTTTATCTTCTATTCCGTCCTTGTTGCAAAATCTGCACAATACAGCTTCACTTGCTTCATTGCATCGTATCTGGTGATACTGGCTGGGTTGGGTGGCACTCTTGTCCTATTGGCGGTATACAAACATGCACTTCCAGCATTGCCGATTTCCATCTTCCTTGCTGTGGCATTTTATGTCCTGGTTAGATTTATGGCCCAACCGTGGATCTATGCGGTGATGACCAACCCATATTATGTGTGATGGCCTGGTGTAGATGGCAATCCAAACTCCCTACAACTCCTTCAAACTTGCGGTTGTTCGTTGTACAGTCACTTCTCAAGGAAAGTCGTAATCTGCCCATTAATCATGAATATCTTAACCAATAAAAGGCATCCAGAATTAGACCCCGTCTGCAGACTGTTTTAGTTGCCCAACACCATTCATAATATTCTCCTCTGGAAGATTCTTGTGAGAGATTTGTGCGAGCAAGATTATTGCAGTTCCATTGGGAAGCAAGCAAGCTTGCAGGGGGTCCGACGAACACACAGAATCTCGCGAAAAATTCACGCGAAACACACAATCTGACGCTCAAAAATCTCCGACACCTCCTCGTCCCCTAGATACCATGTCTACGGTATCGTACACAATACGCAGCCCCTGCCATAATATCGTCGTCGATGTGCTTGCTTCCAGCATCAATTCAATACCTTAGAGAAAGAAAGGGCATGATTGAGGCCATATGAGTACTGCTGCATGAATTCATTTCCTCGGGTGGTGTCTTTCCGCCTTCTTCCGTTGCGGTGATTGGGTGCCAGCCATTGTAGCTCTGCTGCTTGTGCACGGCATTCACAACAAGTGCCGATCGATACTGCCGGGGGTGGGAAAGCATGGTGGCATTGATATTGCCACTACGCGGATAATATTAATATCCACCATACATTGCGTCTTTTTCTGGACATAGGGGTTTATCTGTGGCTTCATCACTTTGCGAAGAATGTTGCTGGACATCTACAGTGGCAATGACCTACGACAAGATGATGCCCCCGACGGCGGCGGTAACGACGAATCCCATCGTTTCACAATATTTAATGATCTGACATACAGCGACGATGAGGAGGGAGTCGAGTGGCGAGAGGCAGAGCAGAGCTTTGGCGAAGGCTCGCACACATCATCCCCCGACACTGCTGCACTGTTGAATGAGATTCATAAAGCCATGCTGCCCACGCACGAGACTCCCTTCAATTACAATGATGAAGAAGATGATGATGCCACGTCTCAGCCGCAGGAACAGTTGCATCTAATTCATCCGCTAGCTCACTACGACAGTTTTCGAAATAGTGAGGGAGATGAGGGGAGTCAATTGGCGTATAGCATTACTTCGTCGGTAATGTCCAATTCACCCAACACAAATAATTATGGCTCGTTGGAGCCTGCAGCGCCATACTTTGATGACAACAACAACAGCAACAATAACAACAACACGGCCAAGTCTGCAGCGGTGATTTTTCGTTCGCCACCCAATGTGTTTCATTCTTCCAGATCAAATGATCTTCCGCCACCAGTGATCTCATCAGTTTCTTCCTACGCTATGCCACCGCAGTACCTGAAACCAAAGCTACACCAACAACTTCGTGTTGAAAAAGTAGTGGTCCCTACCCCATCGATCAACAATCGCTTCCGGCAACAATCTAAATTCAATAAAGTCAAACACAACATGTATAAATTTTACCATCCCATCACCCCCATCCCATCGATAACCAACGATTCTCCATCCACTTCGGCCACTGCCACGGACACTACCGAATCACCAATCCCAAATGACAACAACTTTGTTGGTATGGCCCCTTGTCCACCACCACCCAGACCTTTACCCCCCGGTGGTGAATGCTTGAGTGACGATGCTACAAAGAGACTGCGCCGACACCGACGTTTGCGTCGGATTAAAAAGGTAGCCGAGGCGCGGGAGGCGATGGTGCAAAAAGTCCGGGGGGTGGAGCAACAACAATCATCGTCATCATCCTCTTGCAAAGACTCCATTTTTGCCTATTCTTTTCTATGCCAATTTTTACTTGTATCCATGTCGGCATTGGCGTTTGGATCTGGGGCATTGTGGGATATGATCCATGAATCTCTATCGATGGACCATTCTGTTAATAGTGAGGATGATGGAGAGGGAGGTTCGTCGAATGCTAATCCGTTTGCGGGATTGGAGACAGATGATGTTATCATTACCGATGGTGGGATCGGGGTTGGCGGACGAAAGGGAGGGGGAAGTGGTGGAAGTGGAGCAATAACCGTGACCGATGGCATTAGCGACATTGACTTCATCAACGTCATCCAGTTGGTATGCATAGCCAGCGGATATGCCTGTCTCTGCTCACTGCTGTCGCTTGGGTTTATGATGATGCTATCCAAAAACACATTGCACGTCATGCTGATGTTTACCATTGCCGTTTGTCTAGTATGGACAATCATGGGCTTGGCATTTAGCCCTCACTGGATCACTCCCATTTTGGGAGCATCGGCGTCGACCTTGAGTATCGTGTACACTATCGTGGTATGGGATAGGATTGCCTTCGCTGCGACAAATCTTAGTGTGGCATTAAAGGGGATGAGGAGCAGATTTGATATTCCCTGCGTTGGGTTTTGTGTTTTGGCAATCACATTTCTCTGGACTGTTTGGTGGATATTCGCACTCATTGGGACACTGAATTTCTTAAGTGATGATGAGGACATCTCGGATGGTTTGATCTACGTGGTGGTTGCGTTCTTTCTGTTTTCTTATTACTGGACGTTTCAAGTGATCAAGGTGAGTCAATCTTATTGATGCTCAATAGTGCAACCGTGTGAACAGTGTATTCTGAACGTGAGCCTTTTCGTCGGTTACTTCAGGGCATCTCTCAAACGACTGTAGCGACTATCATTGGGAAATGGTGGGGTGCGGCCGAAGATGATCCGATGCCCATGTACAGCGCCGACCTCCGCAACGCGATCAAAAGCAGAATAATAGGATCCATTGGTTCCATATGCTTAGGGAGTCTGTTTGTCGACCCCTGCATAACACTCTCACGGATAACTACGTTCTCCCTTCTTGCCAGACCGAAGCTTGCTTGCGTAAATCATTCCAAATCTTCCAACAATAAGAGTGACATCGGAGGCAATGAAAATGCGTCGTCGTTACCTTTCTGCGATATCGGCATATCAAGAACGGTGAACCAGTGGTCTTTTACCTATATTGGACTATACGGGTATGAATTCTGGGAGGCAGGGAGCAAGGCATCGCAACTATTTGAAGCCAGGGGTTGGACACATGTCGTTTCAGATGATTTGATCATAACTGTGATGGGAATGTCAAGCATGATTATCGGGGGAAGCACTGCATTGTTAGGTCTCATTGTCGAAGAAGTTGATGGGTACTACTTTACCTCCAGCATTCAAAAGCCGGTCGCTACAGCATTTTTGTACGTATGGCATTTCCTCGCTGCCATGTTTTTCAACAAAATGATCGTGTCTAACATATTATTACTGATCTCCCGAAACGTGAAGGATATGCTTATTTGCTGGATACTTCCTATCGAGCGCCTTCCTGAGCATCGTCGAAGGGTGCATAAGTTCAATCCTCGTTTGCTATGCTGCATCTCCCGTCGAGTTTCATGCGAATCATCACACGCTAAGCGAAGAAATGAAGAGTGTTTGGAGACACTTCTGGCTCCAAAAGCCGCGGTAGCTGTATTGCTGGCTACTCTGTTTATCATTTTTCAGTTGTTACCTGCTACGATGACGGCAAACACCTGAGCAGGTCTGACCATTTTGTACATTTTCATATTTAGATCTAAAATGGAGGAAAGAGTTATCGAAGATAACTTTGATGTGGTGTCGCTATTGAAAGGGCAGCATATTATGAGTTTGCAATGAGCAGCCGTCGCATCAACCCTCGACGACAGTGAACCGCCCAAGCCAGGAATTTACTATTTCGTAGGTCAAAAACATGATAGCGGTGTTGGGAACAACTTTCATCAAATGCACTCCCATACCACTGTAGAGTCCTTTCGTCCCTTCTTCCTTGGCAATAACTCCAATCGTTTGCCACATGCCCGTGTATTTGAAGACACCATTCCGGGCCTGCTCTCGTAATCGTGTCCTTGCTACTTCATGCGGATAAGTGATAATAGACGCTGTACCTTTTGCAACCGCAGCCGATAATAAATATGAAAGTTTGGGAAGCTTATCTGTAGTACCGAGTCCTTGTTCTTCCATAATTTCATTCTGCCGTGCAATTAGTCTCGTTTTGATCTGCTCATAAATCATGAACTGAGTTGCACCCTCCAAGCACCCCCAGTAACTTGCTGATATTCCCTTGTAAAAGCCAGCTATGCCTTCCTCCTTAAATATGGATCTAATTGTATCTCGATAACCAGTGTAGACCTTTTGTCCCGCCGTGCTATCTGCCAACAGCTGCAATCGAGTTTTCACCACCCAGATAGGATTTGTAAGGGTATTTCCTGCGATACCAGCCGCCAAACCCGATACTAGAGCGTTAGGCACGCCACCTTCGGTCACTCCCATCGAACCAAGAAATCGTTTTGATTGTTCGTATGTGTAAAAGTAAGCTGATCTCGCCGGAATAATTCCAACCAATGTCGGGCGCATTCCACGCCAGAATCCAAAGACGCCCTCACGCTCAAAGATCTTTTTAGCAATGGCGAACGGATGTCCACCTGCCGCTGAAAGCTCCCCAACCACTGCCGAAGATGACTGTAACTGTGTTTTGATAACCTCGAGAGGGTTCGTGATGCAGGATGCAATAGTACCCGCAACGCCGCCAGATAACAGGTTCAATAATTGCATTCGCGATGCGGTCATGGTCATGGAATTTGTTGCGACGATGGTGGATCCACCCCGACACGTCGATTTGCCACCTCGTATGATCCTCGCGGTACTGCTGGCTCCGCTGGCTCCGCCAGATGGGATGAGGAGTGGATTACGTGATTCATCAGGTGAAACGAATCTGTTGCTACTCGAAAAGCATTTCCTGGTTTGAGTGTTGTAGCACAGATCGACGGGGACGAGGTACCGCGCCGAGCAGGAGGAAGCCACCAAGATAATAAGTAGACCTACTAGAAATATTAGCTTTGCAATCATGATTGCCATGCGATATAGATCGTAGCAGCAATGGCGAGAACTAGCAATGATGATGATGGTGGAGGATGGAGACGGTCAAGAAGATGAAAGTGCTCATTATTTCATGAGATTCATTGGTTAAGGTTGATGTTGTTTTTGGCGGGAACATTTTGTACTAATTCCAACGTGCGTTTCTACGTCACCTCCCTACGCACATCATCACCTACCACCTATCACCTGCAACCTCAACCCCGCAGACATCACCTCGTACTACGATACCACTAGCCAAGGACTTCATCGATGGCCACCAAACCGACGGCTCATCCTAATGAGATTGTGCTTTCTACTAGTCGTTATCCTCCTCGTAGACGATCCCATGGGTAGCAGTGCGTTCGTTGGCTCCTTTCCCAGGCTGCGGGCACAGTACACCATTCCTGCAATCATTTTTGTGGAACGACGGCAGCGAATGTCTACGATACACGTGCTCCAGAATCATCCTCCGAATACTTCCAACATTAATCTTGGGAATCATTGTAATGCACGGAAATATCATGCACGCATCACAAATGTTTGTCTTTCAGGAGCAAATAATGATACATCGCTCACAGGCATAGGCAATGTACAAAAAGCGTACGACGATCATGACAAAGCAAGACAAAATAGAAAGGACAGAATTCATTATCATTTAAATGAATTGGGTGTAGATGCGGATTTATTGGAAGATGCAGCATTACGTTCGGTTACAACGACAGGTAAGCATATGTTCGTGCGTATCGATTGAGTTTGAGATGCATGGACCAAAGTAATTAATCGACACCCTTCCAAGATGGATTTGATGCAAGGTTTGGTAAGAGCGCAATTAAGGCGTATCGGTCATATGTCGATCCCAGGCCTAGCAAAATTGAATCCGTAGCACGAGAGAATGTCGAAGTGGCGGCCAATCGATACGCACGACAAATTGACTTCCTTTCAAAGCGGCATAGAAGCCGTGAAGCCGAATGGGTACGGCACATCGATACATCTGATCAACGCCGCACGTTTCCTCTCGTATTGGTCCTTGACAATGTGCGAAGTGCTGCCAATGTTGGTTCCATATTCAGATCAGCGGACGCGTGCGGTTGTCTTGAAATATTGACATGTGGGATTACACCTCATCCGAATGGCAATGGTGCTGAGAAACTTGCCAAATCGGCACTAGGAGCCGAGCTTATTGTTTCTTCTCGCCATTTTACGACAACAAAACAAGCACTTGACTTTCTTCGAAAAGAACGACCGAATTTGAAGTTGATTGGGATGGAAACAACAGAACGCAGTGAATGTTACACAACCGTCCAATATCCGGGTCCGTCAACGGTGGCAGATTCAGATATTGATGAGAATAATTCCTTAGCTACAGGTGTCGCGTTATTCCTTGGAAACGAGGTTAGTGGGGTTGATACAGATATAATGCCGCTGTTGGACCAAGTTATCGAAATTCCAATGTTTGGGAAGAAGAATAGTCTGAATGTCGCCGCATGTGCACCAGTTGTGATGTTCGAAATTTTGCGGCAGTGGGGTGTATCCTGAAGTATTTAATATCTGAAAGTCCCGATATCATTTTCTTCATTAGTTTTGCAGTACTATTTGATTGAATTTTGCATCCGATGTCGACACTTCATGCACATCATCGCTTCATTCGACATTCAGAGCAACTAATTGAGCCTATGATGTGTCCAAGCTTTCGCCAACTCTTTCAATGGACGAAAAGACATTCTAAATTTTTTATCACGATCAGAGGATGAAATAATGTATGTTGATTGAGCGTAATAATCAAATGCACAAAAACAAAGAAATATTGCTGAAGAATTTTCGTACCAAGTCCATCCATTCATCAACCTTCTTCGTAATTTCATCCCTCACATCCCCCTTTATCAGCAAATGCGTCGCATCTAAATCCTCTAAAATGAATTTCTTATCACTCTTTTTCTGGTCGTTCAAGTGCATAATGAATTGCTTCGTGGGAGGATCGCATGTCAGGAGATACCCCGATGATCGTGGTGCAGTATTTTTGCCGCTGGACGACGGTGAGTCGATTTGCTTTGATTTTGACTTTGACGATGTCATCGTCGCCCGATTGTAGTGAGTCCTACTATCGACCGAGACAGGGACGATAGTTGAGGGGATCGATTGCCGTGATTATCAGTGGAGACGGCAGCAGATGATGATACCTTCTATGCCTATGCCGACTAGCGGCTGGCGGCTAATCGTCATGGTGGATGGTGTGGTTGGTGAGACGGGAATTCTGGCGGGAGACATAAAGACTCGACTGCTGACCTCTGCTGACCTACACGTGGCACAAATTTGGCGGGAGACAGAAAGATTCGACTTCAAGGATGCTTTCACGTGGCAGTTATTTGGCGGGAGACACCACATTATTTGGCGGGAAACGAGGTTCAAGGAGTAATACCGGCACGTGCTGGATCGATGCTCGATGCATGCCCGCCCATGAACAGCCATCAGCCATGAACATTCAACACTCAGGCTTCGGCTTCGTTTGCTGTGCAGCCATTAATTGCTGCTGCCGGGGTTAAAGACTTGGAGTGGTAGCAGCCAACCATAACATTGGTATCTCATCTCTCACCATATCAACCATGGAAGGGCGAGGAGTGACAAACTATGCCGCAGGAACGCCGTCGTATGCGTTCTCGACGGAGACTACTGAATTCGACGATGCGCTCATATCCAAAGGTATCGTAACCTTCGAGCAAGCAATGATTGCAAAAGGAGCTTCGCCTGAAGAGGCTCGTCGGCTCGCCGAGATCAACCAAGTGGGCACTACAGATATCCAATCAGGCATGAATCTTTCACAAGACGAATATGACGGACAAAATATTCAACAATTAGGTGATGGACATGACGACGAGTCAGATGGAACAAATGAGAACGATGAAGATGAGAATGATGAAAGCTTTCTGAAAAGGTATCGGCGTATGCGAATCGATGAAATAAAGAATGGAAGGAGGCAAGAATATGGAGATGTCATACCCATCGCGCGCCCAGATTGGAATCGAGAAGTAAATGAGGCAAGCAAATCTGGTCTATGGGTAGTCGTCGGCCTAACTCGAAGTTCAACATCACTATCCCATGCACACGATGCGATATGCGACAAGGTGGAAGAAATAACAAAAGACTTGGCTGATAAATTTGTGAATGTCAAATTCGTTTCCATACCATCAACTTCCGCTATTGAAAATTGGCAACCAGAGAATCTTCCGACACTATTTTGTTATCGTTTTGGGAAGATGCAACATCAACTTGTTGGCATTGATGCTATGGGTGGGGCAGGAGTGAATACTGGCCGTCTGGAGTGGCGATTAGCAATCCTTGGAGTTGTACAAACAGAGCTAGAGGAAGATCCGACACCGAGTCGAACTGAAAACGTTATTCCTCGAGGAGGGGTACTCAGTTCCTTGAATAGACTTGCAACCTCACGAGATTCCAACAGGGATGATTATGATGACGTCGATTGAACTCTTTTCATTCTATTTCACGGCTGATTAGCGGCATGATGAAGATGGTGTGTCACATATAACAATAATTGAAACATTGGAATCGGTGCACGCGACAGAACACGAATCAATTCCTTGAAATGACAGAGTTACAAATGTGTACAATCACTATCTCTTCATAACACCTTTTCTGACAAGCCATAATATATTAACGCAACGATTCATTATACTGATGAAGTTTGGTATGAGACGAAGAACCATACGGCTCCCATCTTCCCTCGTTCATCAACTCAAATTAATCACACAAGATTTCCTCGAGCATAATTTCAAAGTTGATTCCAAAGTCTATAGCAATTCGCATTCCCTGCTGTTCACAAAATTGATTTAGATCCACCAAGGCTTTCCTTCAGTACGGAAATCTGTTTCAGTCCAGGTGGAGAAAACAATGGTACCCTTCTCGTCGGTGTCAATGTGGGCAAGGGCAAGTGGAAGGGGAGCAGGTCCACGAACAACGGCTCCGGTGGGTGCGTACTATTGGATATGAAGTCAAAGGGATGACATTGCATTATGTGAGAAAAAGACTTATCGGCAAGGTGCACGTGCACCAACATGTAAAAAAGAAACAATACTCACTTGCGATCCGTGGCATGGGCACATGAATTTGTTGTTGGCAGCAGACCAAGGCACAACGCATCCCAAATGGGTGCACACGGCATTAAGACCATAGTTCTCAAGGGTTCCATCTGCCTTGACAATGAGGTATGTGGCATCGCCCTTAAGACCCTGAGCAAGGGAGTGGTCGCCGGGCTTCTTGGAGGCCAAGTATTCCGTTAGCAGAATGTCATTTCCAAGGGCATCTTTGGCGGGGGTACCACCAGTTCCACCTCCAGAGCCAGGGGGTACGAAGAAGAGGATGTAGGGGACAGCAAGTCCACCAACAGTTACGGCGGCGGAACCAACAAGGATCAAGTTCATGAGGTTTCTGCGGTTTTGGTCAATATAAAATTCACCCTCGGCAGCGGCCATGCTCATGGGGGCAATGGCAGAACTGCGTTGCTGAACATTGATAGGGGCGGGGGCAAAGGCGGCAGAGCCTCCAATGAGGGCAGCGGATATGATGGCGAGGAGCTTCATGGTGACCGATGCTATTAATTATTCTGAACAATAACAATAATATTGTAGGGATAGGAGGGCAGACCAACCACCACAGCCACAGCCGCCACTACAACCCGAGCGCCAACGCGAAGAGCGAGGACGACGATGAATTACGTATGAAAAGATCGTCGTAGATTTGTACTAATTCCGCACGTGCAATTTTGTTCAACTCGTCGACAAGATGGGGAGGAATGTGAGGTGTGACGTGGCAACACGTATCTGGGTTGACAGACAGACTCATCGAGGCGACGACAGACGGTAAAACCGAGCTCCAGCAAGCAAAGCAAAAAGCAAAGCATTGCTCCTGCATCCTGCGAGATACTACGCATCAATATCTCCTCAATTCAATTGAAGACAAAATCGAGTCTATTTCAGTGTGTGTTTGGTTCGACTGATATTATGCATTAAGGGGGTGATTGTGTGTCGTGTGCGGCTTCATCTCGGTATATGAAGTTGACAGATAAGTTCCTATCTGATCATCGATAATGCAATTGAAACAATATGTTTGCATCCTGATCATTGCTTCCATGCATCCCACTTTCCCTACTAGTACCTACGGGTTGGCTATTGAATTGAAATTGTCTGTTGATTTCTATATCCATGCTTCATTTCTGGAACTTGTCGAAGCCATCAAAGTTAAAGGCATCAGCGAAACCACACATCCAGGACTTTGCATAGATTGCCTCGCTCAGATCCTCAACGGCCTTCTCATCTCTCCCAGATTTACGCCTCGAAATGGATCCGGGCATGGAACGCGCAACATGGGGTGGCTTCATTGTGTTTGGCGGACTGCTCGGGGCGGGCGTATCCCAACTCCCATCGGAGGAGCTCTTGGAATGACGACTGCTTGTCCTTGATATCGATTTGGCACCCGGCGGTGTCGACGAACGCTTATGCCGTGAGTTGGGAGGCGGCGTGACGTGTCCACTGGCAAGACCACGAGGAGATAATGATTTTAGTGGAGTAGCAGTTGCAGCGGTGGAATGGAAATCTGGATTACGGAAAGGTTTGTCCGAGAATGCTGGTTGGGACTGGGTGACGACTGTAACATTCACATGGCGTGCAATGTCCTCATCGAGCCTGTTGTTCGTGTTAATCAAACAAAGAACAATTTGATGAACATCAAGTGATCATTATGCATTCAAACGTAATGAGAAACACAAATTGGTACTTACCCCGCAATAGTTTCCAAGACGTTATCATCAAAGTCAACTCCAAACACATCATCCTCGCTACTATCATCCTTCGAGTAATTCAAATCAACATGACTATTCGACAGTACAGGCTTCGACTGCTCCATGGAAAATAATCGATTGTTCCTACTCTTCTGCTTCTGTTCCTGAGCCTCCCTCGTCTGCGACTGTGCATGCTGATGCTGCAACCTACTACGATCTTCCACGCGTTGCATCCATCCCGCCACGGCGGCATCTTTCTCATTCACCCCACCACCCGCTGCAACATAGTTCTTGCTGCTGCTACTACCGCTGCTGCCAATCGCGGCCTTGGATTGTTTAGCTATAAAATCTTTTATCTCAGACGATCCCTCCCCCCCCTCGGAGTCTATGAGTTTGATAATATCTGCAAAGCTAGAATCGTTCGAGGATTCATCCTGGACAGAGGACGATGCTGAGTATGTGAGTGAGCCCGTACAAGAATTGTCATCTTTGTTGGCATTGTTGTTATTCTGATTGGGATTGTCCCATGCATCCCCAGTGTAGTAGTTGGCCTGCTGATGTTGTTGCAGTTGAGAGCTGGATAATTCAGATGCGGCAGAGGAGTAATTGTGCCCACCATTCCGGTAGGACTTGTTCCCGACATCGGACCCGGTGGCAGCGCTATTATTATTAATACCACTGCTGGATCTGCCGCTGGATGACGCTGCCGAACTGGATGATTTCCGGCTAGTAGGGGTTGCACCCCCCCGACGATGTTTCCGACCAAGACGTACTGGCGAACTGTCGGCAAATTCAAATGTTGGGGCGTTCTGACGCGGATTCATAGTCATTGTTTCCCCTCGATATTCAAATTCAATAGATGACGCTGTGTATGATGTGTGCTTAGTGGGTAGATCAGCAGCACAGATAACAGATAACGCGTCGGTAAATAATGATGATGGATAGACTGCTCAAGTTGACGCAAGACCTCAGACCTCAGCGAAGAATGATCTGATCTAGTGACTGCAATGGCGATGACACTAGCCGATTGAGAATAGATAGCTCCAGATCAACCCCCTGCAATTCGTGGCGGATGAAGAATAGAACACACGCTCGCTGGCACCGCACCACACTTGAACTCTTCCTGCTGGAGAGAATTTCAATATTATGATGGCACTCGAAATCTCGAATTCAACTCTCTTGCTTTTGCCCCTTGCCTCTCCCAACCGATGGCGAGAGCTTTCTAATAGGAGTGAACCACACGTTCCAGAAGAGAATTATTGGCGGTCCATTATGATTAGTTCCTATTGGATCCGCCGACGCAGAGCATAGCGGGAGATTGGCTCCAAAAATGCTGGATAGGGAGGGTGGTCCGCCAATATTTTCTTGCAATCCGAAGGTGGAAATGGAGGCGCGCGGCACGTTTCAAGCATAGATTCCATGACATTGTTGGCGGGCCACAAACCCTTACGCGGTGATGAGTGATGACTTGCATGAGCTGTGCAACTCTCCTGTGCAAGATCTTCCATACTCGATACCGTTCATTGAAGGACGTGGTGACGTCCACAGTACGAACCCTCTTAAATAAAAGTGTCGTATCGTCATGACCAGAGCATTTGTTTAGGTCGATGAGACTCCCACCACAACTCCGCCCAGTCTTTCTCACATTCTGGGACGCTTTCCTCAACTCAACTCCGTTCGTTGCACCTTCCCCCGTTCCGTGAAAATTTGGGCTCTCCCTCTTCCCGCCACTTTCTGAAAATGGCGCCATGTTCCCGCTAACTTTCTTCCATTCATTTTGGCGGGAAGAAAGAGGCGAAATTTTGGCGGGAAGGAAGCTACCGAACGCGCAGCGCGGATTGGTGTAGAGTGGAGATAGATCTGGAGAGATGATGATTTCATCATTTGTCATTGGAACACCGACTCATGATAGCTTGGGAAGATCCTTGCAACAGAGTATTGTAGATGCATCTGAGCGAATGCTATTGAACTGGAGGATTGAGTACTCCTAGTTGGTCGAAAATTGGCTTTAGTACCGGTATGAACTATCGACAACAAAGAACAAACATCACGAGCAGATTCAGTGCTCTTCGTCAAGTGCACTTCCATAGGTAGCAACACAACGACCAAGCGCCCAAATTGGAAATACATTCCTATAAGCAGTGTAGGTTATGCCACACGCCCGATTGAACACTCCAGATATGCCCTCCTGCGGCCAATCGCCGCAATCCAACTGACGCTTCATCAAATACTGAACGCCTCGTCGGATTGCACCCTTATCAGTGCATTTCGCAGCTGATAATGCCATGAGAGCCCACGCTGTATTGACTACACCACTACCATCATCTCCATAGCTTTGCATACCATTTTGAGCATAATCCTTATCATAGCAGGACGTGAAGTCTTCTCCCCATCCGCCGTTGGATCGTTGTTGAGAAAGAAGGAATTGGCAACATTTTAATATGGCTGGTGAGTTGTGTGACTCGCCAGCCTTGATGAGGCCTTCGATGCCGAACCAACAACCGTAACAAAAGCAACATGCCCACGAACCATACCTGAATAATTTATGAAGTGAAATGTGAAGAGTGAGAACATAATCCGATTCCGATTCGCTAACAAGCAAGTCACCTTACCATGATCCATCTTCACGCTGAATGCTCTTCATGAAATCGGCACCACGACGTATGGCGAAGGTAATTTCGTTTGTCCGATGGGAAGGAAACTTCTCATGGAATTCGGCCAAGGCTGTAAGCGAAGCCATACTGCACTCGACGTAAGAATAATCGATCATGATGTCCCCGAACACTTCACTTGGATTGAGCTCTTCGTACCATCCAAATCCTCGGTTGTTTTCGTAAGTTGCCCAGCCTTCGTCAATAAGAAACAACCAAATAAGTTTGTGAGTAACAGATTCGATTATGCTATTGCACGCACACAACAAGGCACGCACCACCATCTTCATTTTGAAGTGTCAAAATCACATTTACGGCATCATGAAGGCGACTAGGTTCCATGTTTTTAAGGATGCCTTTCTTCACTGCGTCCATGACTATTGGTGAGTCCATCAATGCCAATATTCCCTTTAGGCCTTCACCAGTGCAATCTGAAATGGGCCAACCATGTGCGCTTGTGCTGAACGGCCAACCTCCTTTCGATACATGTCGGTAGAATTTGTCTCGGCTATCACATGACTCGTACTGATAAGCTGGAGACGACCTGAGAGATATTTGAATGAGGATGTGTAAGGAAAATATAAGAAGGAGTAAGCAAAAGTCCTAATTCACATGGAGTCTTACTGCGATGTCTCGGTGGACAGAATTTGAGTTCTCTCCAGATACGACCAAACCTAAAATGACATGACCATAGCAACAAACCAAGAAAGCATTAGAATCAGATCATTGACGAGCAGAGGCATACTGAAAAGCGTAAAGTTCTTACCTTTGCAGACAAAACTGGAAATGAGTCAAGGAGCCCGCATTCCCACACCGCTTGAATAGCAAATGATGTGTCCCAGCATTGACTTCCGTTGTATCCCTGCATTTTCATGCCGTCTTCCGCGACCCAGAGGTAGTCCGGCACGCGCATCATGTGTTTACGGACTGCTTCGTTATTAATGTCGTTGTTTGCAGCTAGTTTGGAAGAAGAGAGATAGTGAGACATGTGTTAATTCAGAACAAATGGGTGTCAGTGATTACTCAATGACATACCATGATACGCCGCAACCATATTCAAAGACTTGTTCACAGGACCGATATCAATATAATTCGTTTGCAGATCTTCCGCGTGCATGTATTCGGAACAGAACTTCAGACCAGCCTTCCTAACGGCATTACGAAACGGGCTAAAAATGGTCCAATTTTCATATATAGCAAGACAGTTCTGGGCAAACTTCATAAACGCAGGTATTGGTGAGTAGTTGTCCACATCGGCAACGAGATGTCTCGTGCTGTCCCATCGAATCGATTCGTACGGTTGGCAATAGAGCTGTGCGATGCAACAGAGAAGCAGACGATGGTTTGTCCACGATGCTGTCAGAATGAATATTAATATCCGGCATACACATCATCAACAGACACACTTGGATACCTCATTTCGTAACTCTGCAATGAGCGGATCGGTCTCTGCATGAGAATAAATGAATCGAGAACCGTACAAGTAACCCATTGGAAGATAAACCATGCGACAATGACACCACAGGCGGCCAGGATGGAATGGGAACCAGTTAGGTAAGAGCCACATCTCAGGCGGCACAGAGTTGTGGCCTTTTGAACAAGCCAATGGAGTTAGGACAGTCGTTAGAATTTCAATACTTCCGGTTGATTTCATTCTGCAACATTTGCACCTCACCTTTCCAATCCATGCATCCAATGATGCACAACCAAAACTTGGCCCATGAGCTCGTCATCACAGCCCCGCCTTCCTTCTGAATAAAATCTCGTCCCTTCTTCACCCATTCTTCTTCTTTATCCGCGCCTAGTAATCTCACTGCTAAATAGCAGATAACTGCACCAAACATGGTGCTAGGACTCTCGATATGCGTTCCCCAACCTCCATCCTCCTGTTGATGCACCTTTAGATAGTGCAGCATGAGCGCTCGATCTGCAGGAGAGATCATTACGCTTGGACGGCCCATAACATACCAGGCAATAATAATTCCAGGAAGGAGGAAATGAGGCCCGCCATAGTCGCCAGCAAAATGACCATCCGTTGTTTGGAGCATGGAATAGAAAGCGACACCGCGCTTGGCAGCTTCTGGTGCAGTTTTTGGACGATTGCTCTCGCAATCTTCTTCGTTTGGATTTTGTTGTATGAACGAAATATCATCGGGAAGCTTTCCATCATTCCTCTCAATATAAGCGGTGATCATCTGTGCTCGAAAGATTTGGTCACAAGAGTTGGGGTTCTTCGACGGATCGAAAGCAAGAGGAGGAAATCTACCCCCTGATGCAAGGGAATGGATGAGGTTACTCCTATCATCTTGCGTCGTGTCCTTATCCTGCTTACTGTTAGACCCGGGCAGTAGGCTCTGAACAAAACTCCCTAAGTCGTTTTTGGGCCGTCCGTTCTTATCGTTGTTGAGCATATCAATAATTGGGCTAAAGATGTTGGTGCTACCTTCCTTCTTTGTAGGAGAAATATCTCCATTCTGCACCTTTGCCTCACGATATTCTTTCTTCAGTTTGGTTTCCAGTTCCTCTATATCATCATTTCCTCCCGGTAGTGACTGGGACTTCATCGCGGTCCAAATTTGCCTCCCAAATGGTTCTCCCGTTAATTTCGACGATCCAGCATGACCAAATTTCGCATCAGTATCCAAGTGAGCATCCTGTGCGACAGCACACCTCCATTTCGTGTTGTTGACATAAAGCGCCTCTTTCGACAAAGTGTGCTCCCTGCCTTCTTTCCATTTCGGCATACGAACAATTTTATGTGGGCGAGGCCCACCAGGATGACTCACTCCCCGAGGAACATAGATACGAAGGATCATGCATACTTTTCCAAGTACAAAAAGACTCATTTCCGCAATGGCAATGAAAAATGATGCGTAGATGATTGCAGATATTGCAATATTCATGGCAGGATGCGATGCATAATCCGTACCGACAAACGATTCTCCAGCGGTGAGAACCAACCGAATTCCACGTACGATTTGCGACACTATAAGGTCAGTTATTTCATGGTGCAGTGAAGTCTCTTTGATTGACATCCAGCGAACCAATTCCATATGAGTCTTCATCAAGAAGGAACAGATGGAGCACCATGCCAAAAGCAGAATGGACGCACGAAGTGGAGCCAACACGAGCGGACCATGAGCCCCGAGACTGGAATCATATCCGAGAATACCCAATGCTCCCTTTGATTGCTTAGGGACACTATCTTTCTTGTTGCCATTTTCATCATGCCCCGTAGTCTCTTGGGTAGCGTCATGTGCAACACCGAAACAAGCGAATAAATTCTCTCCCCCCACACCTTCCTGCGCCTGGTTCTCACCATGATGTCCAAACATTAAACTACCAATTCCCAGAAAGAAGCGAATCCAAACGCTTCCACCAAATAACCACCAATCGCACATCCTACCTCCACAATCACCAGTGGTAGTTTCATTCCAGCTGAAATATTTCCGGCCACGAGAGCCAATCTGACCCAGCTGATGAATGGGCGTCTTGGAGAGTTTGTGACTTGCCAGTAATGAGAGTAGAAGTAGAGACGCTGCCAGAATAAACAGTGGAGTCATAAGCATTGCGCAGTGAGAAGATGAGGGTAGGAGTAGTGATTGAAGGTGCAGGGGTAGCACCAGGTCGGTGGTGAGTGGACTGCATGACATGTCGGCGACGGAGCTGCGAAGCCAATCTTCGAACCAATGCGTCATTGCGCCGATGTGAGACTGAGATTGCGTCGCGCCGCTCTGGCGTTGTGGGTGAGACTATTGACGACAGGGCTTCTCAAGAGGAAGAGTGGATAATAATGAACTCAAGCCACCACTACGATGATTACATCGACTTCTTCATGGGCATGGACATGGACCATCGACCATCGATCGACCATCGCATTGTTCGCGACGTCATTTTGGCGGGAAGCTTCGCCTTCCAATTGGCGATTATTTGCACAGCCGTATGGTAGGAAAAATTGCCAAATCTTTCAGGCGAGTAACGAGCGAGATCATCACTCCGCGGTCCGCTTACCGGAGGGTGAAACCTTTGCATCTGTATCTAGATTAAACGAAGCAATGATTGAAATATTCGCCTGCATGCTCAAGTAGAAATTATTCAGAGTGTGTCAATTCGATGCGTGAATGAGGTTAGACATATTGAGTACTCTATTGAATGTTGCAGTGGCAGCCTAGTCATTCGCATCCAGAATTTGATTATATTTCGGGCATGTGTTCATAAAAGTTCATGAAGGCACCTGGTCCAAACAGGTACTCCATCATCTTGTCACGACATGTTGCTAAGTAGGGAGCAAGTAAAATGCTGATGCTTTCGGTGCATCAGTAGGTAATGCGTAATGCTCCAATTCTCTCCTGCGCGACCATGAGATCACCATAAACCAGCTGCTACCTCGGCCGAACCAAAGACTTGAGTAGACCTTTTGTATTACAGTAATGGTAAAGATCAGGTGGCAATGATCGTTGCAATGCTTCCCTCGAAACTTGGTTCCTGTAGAATGTACGAGATAAGCAAATCGGTTGAATAACGAGCACGTCCAAACGCATGCATATACACCAAAGAATACTTACATCCCAAGCCGCTTCAAAATCTCATTATCATCATTAATCTCGAAAGGCTGACTGAAGTCAAAGCTGACATTGGTGCGTTCAGGGCACATCTCACATTGCACAACTGATTTCGAATCAGTGTTGATGATGATGAAAGGGAGTGGTATTTTCTCATTCTTCTCTTCTTCCACTTTGAAGTCGTTGGATCTTTTCTTTCCGGAATTGACCTGGGTGGTGGGTTGCTGTCTCGACACCTCTAATTCCCGTGCGTGGTTCCTTCCAAGCAAGTTCTGAAAACATACACTCTGCACCATTAGCTCCTGGAGGCACTCTCGCTTCGTTCGGATGGATTGTTGTCGTTCGGTGGATTCCTCTTGCAACTGTTGAATGTGCTGGCGACGGCTCAAGCCATTCACCTGGAGTCTTGTCCCGCCAGAACCATCTCCAAGATGATCCTGGTGGACTGCTGCTGCGCTACTGACCGGCAAGCCAACCCACGTAATCTCCTTCTTATTCTTTGTGATGATATCCATTGCCATGAGCACGTTGAGTGCATCGTAGACGCGACGACGGATATTTTTGTCATCGTGATTTTGTTTCGTCGGTTTGCCACTGCTGGAAGACTTCTTGCTTGACTTGCTGCTTGAAGACTTTTTGCTTGACTTGCTGCTTTTCTTTTTGCCTTTCACTTCGCCCCTGGCAATAGCTGCTGCACTGATGACCTCCTCGGCTTGCTTTAGTTCACGCACAAGCTGTGATTTGAATCGGAATATAGTATCGATGAACGCAAGCATGGTGAGTCAGTGTGTCGACACGCAAATATATTATGAACTGAACAGGAGCACATAAACTGACCTCGTCAGCGACCTCACTGTAGGTAGTAGTGCCTTTCTCTTCCACCTTTTCGCAAACTTTCATACTGAATTGACGCAATCCCCTGCTAGTTGAATATGGATTTTCTAGAAGAGAAAAACTATACTCCGATGCAGTGTTGCTTGCCAATGCCAATGCCGACGAGGTATCTTGTGACACGGGTGCTGGGTCAATAGTGAGTGGAGAAGGGCTCGTGTTCGTCGACGGTATGTATGAGAATTCCGTAGTGTATGCAGACGAAGCAAGGGTTTGGTGGTCTGATGGCTGACACCATTGGAGATGCTGTTCATGTTGCGTCGAGGCTTCATCATGCCGAAACTTAGATTTCTTCGACGGACGACTGGCACGTGGATGCATCGGTGGAGCTACCAAATGCTGAAATTGGTACTGAGGCTGAGGCTGAGGCTGAGGCTGAGGCTGAGGCTGAGGCTGAGGCTGAGGCTGAGGGTAGGCTGAGCCGTCGTCACTGTATGGCCAATGATTCTGACCGAATTCGCCCGCACCTCCATTCACCTCATCTATGAGATCGTGCTCACTGACGATCTGATTTGGAACCATCGTGGACTAGAAATTGTGAACTCTTTTGGATGACGGAGAAGTTGTTGTTGAGACAACGCCGAAGAAGGCGTCACCTATCTGGCAAACAATTGACGGTCAACGCGCTTCAGTATCGCATCATCCATACATCATCTTACTCATACACTCCCAATCCCAAGTCTCAACACAACCACGTGAAATGCACGTGAAAGGCGCCTTTTGCAATTTGCCGCCGACGCGCCACTCTTTTTTGCCATAATATCAAGAAGTCGGAAGAGATTCAAATTCAAATCGGAAAAGTTTGACTCTTTGACGAAAGGAATAGGTACGTTGATTTTTGAAAATGAGAAATCTTCTTCACATTCCATCTTAAAACGAGAAAGACGTTGAACGGAAAATTCATGGGCGCCCATAATTTTTTGCTCCTTCCGCTCCACACAAAACGACAGGCGAGGTGGATGGAAGTCAGAATTGCGTTTAGGGGTCCACGTGGATATGCCACGTGGAATGATAGTTTCCCCGCCATTTTTTCTTTATTTGGCGGGAGCATCATTGATGAATTATACC
>JALLBK010000522.1:0-13949 GCA_036940085.1 Discostella pseudostelligera | reverse complement strand
CACTTTCAGGCCAGCTGTGAAGATCGGGTTTGTGCTTCAACCAGTCTGAGACATAACTGAGACTGAAGCACTTTCAAGTCGCTACGACCAACACCGGTATCTAGAGCAGACCCAAGCCGACAATAATATCATATCATGGAGTCCGCAACTGTCGGTAAACCCCCAACATAAACTCCGTGACATTGGCTGGTGGCTATTGGCTGGCAATTACTAACCTTTGATCTATTATGCATCGCAAGACCAGAGGTGAACCCTATCTAGCATGACCATGGATCAGCTCTCATTGTCATCTCGTGCTTCATTAGGGCTCAAATTTTGCCCCTCCTTCTCCCCGCTCGAATTTGATCCGGAGCCTGACCAGACGGCTCCCCTACTAGTCCACCAGAGTAACAGCACCGCCATATATCGACTCAACGACACGGGGTTCAAGGTAATAAATTTGCCCAACTTGCCGGAGGAAAATATCATTCGACTCGAGCATGAGAAAACGATATCCAACTTCCTCCCCTCAAATTGCCACAAACGACGAGCCGTCGATGTCACTAGCTTCAATGGCCTACCAGCATTAGTCTTCAAGTGGGTGCACGGTATGACTATCAAAGAATGGCTTCAACGAGTCCAAACGGCGGATCTGAAAGTCGACATGCATGCTCGCCTACGCGTAGCCATGGCAATAGCGAAGACTTTGCATGATTTTCATACCGGGGGAGTGGTGCACAATAATCTCACAACGGAAAATATTATCTTGTCATCATGTGAGGGGGAGTATGTCGCCACGTTGATTGGGTACTCCACTGCAGTTATTTACAGGAACGACTATAGCATCATTGACAATGTGGATGAGAAGAAGTCAATGGAGATTGATCTGAAGAGTCTTGGCTTCGTGTTGAATGAATTGTTTATGGAAGAGGAGGGTTCACAACATGGCGAGGGCACGGGGTTGTTAAATTATGGAGGAGAAATCATCATAAATGAGGAAGCAGATCATCGTACGCCAAAGCGTGGGAAGCAGCAAATCGCGGTGGAGGGACTTCCTCATTACTTGGGAACACTGATCTCCGCGTTGATCGATTCCTCGTCCGATATGTGTTATGAGCGTGTGAAAGATGTATTCGTTGATTTGAAGTTTCTGTCGGAGAATCCAAATGCTTCCTTGATG
This sequence comes from Discostella pseudostelligera, assembly GCA_036940085.1. Lineage (NCBI taxonomy): Eukaryota > Bacillariophyta > Thalassiosirophyceae > Thalassiosirales > Thalassiosiraceae > Discostella > Discostella pseudostelligera. Next base: position 12,790 of record JALLBK010000522.1, on the reverse strand, counting down.
GCGAGGACTTTAGATAATGCAACCATCAATAGCAATCTGCGGTTGTCTGGAGAAGCGTTTTATGGACGACAAGTTCAAGTGTCGATGCTCTACCATCTGATTCAATCTACAGCTGCATTGGGTGACCGGCCTCTCATGGCCACAATCTCCGGTTATGCTGGAACGGGGTGAGAGGGAAACCTTTGCAACGTTTCTGGATATTTACGATTACAACTCATCACACGCCTGCTTCCCTCATCATAGAAAATCAAGCTTAGTGCATCAGATGAAAAAGCCACTCGAGAATGTCAATGGATACTTCATCGAGGGGAAATTTGACAAGCTTTCCCGCCCAGACACCATTTTTGCATCCGCCCTCAACACACTCTTTGGAAATTTACTTGAGTCCAATGCTGAGAATGACGGAAAGATGAAATGGCGTGTTGTCGCTGCTATTGGATCCTCGAGCGACAATGTTTTGTTTGAAATTCTGCCTAATTTGCACAAGTGGATGATCAACGGCGATGTTGCTACCGAAAGTCAGTTCCCAAGCTCACATGTGAAGGGCAGATCGTGTCATCGCCTGAAATACATGTTTTGCAAGCTCGTTAGTGCTATTGCATGTAGGGCTCATCCGTTGATTCTCTATTTGGATGATATCCAGTGTAAGTTTGATGAACCTAGTTGATTGTTAATTGTCTAGCTTTTTTGCATCCTCGCATTCATCTCTACTTTCTGTTTCTTCCAGGGGCTGATGAAATGACCGTAAGATGATGGTTCCTCTGTATTTGTCGCCGCGAAGATACACTATGATTGACCCTATGTTTTCGTTGTCTACTCTGCGCCGCAGCTTGATGTCATCCGAATGATGATGACCGACCCTGACATTCGACATTTTGTAAGTGAATGAAGAGTATGGGAGGGGTGAAACAACCGTGATTACAATTCTAACCAATTCTTACTTTTTTGCTTCGCTGTGGTGCAGCTCTTCCTGGGCTGTTATCGGGATAATGAAGTTAACTCCTCACATCTCCTGATCTCGAAAATCAACGCCATACAAGAGCAAGGCATCGACATCGTCAATATAAAAATTGGTAAGTATTTTTTCACCTTGATTTCTTGATTTATCATCTTCCAATGGTCTCTCAACTGATTTGGCTATTATTCATTAGGTCCTATTGAGAAGGAATGCGTTAATACCCTACTTTCGGACGTGCTTTGCCTACCACACAGTCTATGTCGGCCACTTTCAGATGTGGTGCACAGTAAGACAGGGGGAGTCATTCTGTTCGTTTTGAGGTTCTTGGCGTCACTCGACAACGATGGGGACCTCTGGTTCAGCATGACCAAACGACGATGGATGTATGATCTCGAGCAGATTAGGCAGAAAGAGATCCACAACGACGTTGTTACACACATGACAGAGGTACTTTTGCATTTGCAATTTAACCGTGTTGCTCGTGTCATCATCGGACTGACTTGGCTTTTCGTTACTTCTTCACAGCACATGAAAAGCTTATCCAAGAAAATGCGAACGGGGTTGAAGGTGGGAGCATGTTTAGGAACTACCTTTGATGAAATGGTGTGGGCGAAGGTCAAGCGAGACAACGATATCGAACATTCTTTTCTCCAGTCCTGCGTCGACTTTGGCTTCCTGCAAGTTGTCGGATCTGACAAATACATCTGGGGTAAGCAAATTCTTCCCATCTTGCAAATTGAGTAACTCCTTTGCCAACACGTCCATTCTAATATATCTTGGTCGCACAGCTCACGATCAAATCCAACGAGCAGCATACGACTTGATCCCTGCACCGAGACGGGAATCGTTCCATCTCCTCATTGGCTCAAGACTGTTAATGCAAACATTGCCGACTGAAATGGAGCATATGCTATTTTTTATTGTCGACAATATGAATAGAGGCTCAAAACTTATCGATGATCCTGATCTAAAATGGGAAGTTGCGCAGTTGAATCTGGAAGCTGGCGAAAAAGCTTTGAAAGAGTCTGCTTTTCAGTCTGCTGCGAAGTATCTTTTAGCTGGAGTCTCATTTCTGGGTCCAGACTCTTGGGGCGCGAAGTACAACCTCAGTCTGAATTTGTATGATGCAGGTACGTCGTTCTGGTGTCCTTAAGAATTACCCCCCAATGAGCTGCGATTAGTAATGACACCCTCCCCCGCGCAGCGTCAGAGGCTCTGTATGTCACTGGTGATTTCTCCCTTTTAACAGCCTTAGTTGACGATCCTTTGATGAAAGCACGCTCGTTTGAAGACAAACTGAACATACTGAACAACTTAGTCCGTGCATTGGCTGGTAAGATCGTTCGAAATTAGAATGCATCGAATTGTCCGTATTCCTGCTAACTTGATTAATTAATGCGATGACCTCTCTCAGCATCTTCAAAATATGAGGAGGGGATAACGAAATGTTTGGAAATTTTGTCCCTGCTAGGAACAGTGATTCCCACCGAAATTACAACTGATGTTCATATCCATGAGGTTGCTCAGGTTAAAGAGTTACTGCGTGGAAAATCTCGACAAGAGTTGCTGTCGCTACCCATGATGTTAGAGACACAATATCTGGTAAGCGTTTCCGGATCAATCAGGGCTCACTTAAGGTGTATTACATCATGTTCTCATGTCGCGCAACGGTGCTCATCTTACAGGCAGCAATGCAATTTATGAACCATGCTCTCACCATGACATTCATTGCGAGGCCTCTGCTTAACCCCATACTTGTCTTTCGTATGGTGAAGATGTCGATGGAGCACGGTATTTCCAACATATCCGCATTTGCATTTGCTTGCTACGGGGCGTACTTAGTCGGGATCGACCGTGATATTGAAGGAGGACACATGATGGGCCGAGTGGCCACTGAAATGACAAAAAGGTAACTACCGCATGACTTTTTCCGCTTTATTTAACAACAATCTTCGCTGACAATTAATTCCCTGGTCGCGCTTACAGACTTGAAGCAGTCGAGGTACGTTGACATTATTTCTCTGGGCCGAACCTTTCAATAATTGTGCCTCATCTCAATATTTCATTGAACATGCGTGTAGATGACTCCTCGAATTTACGCAACCGTCTATGGTTTCATAAACATTTGTAAGTATTTGCAGTGTGCCAGTCAAGATTTATTGATCACGCCGTTTGTCTTAGTTTAATTTATTCGATGAACGTCGCTGCATTAGGGAAAGAGCCGTATCAAGGTAAGTTCGGGTCGATTTTTGGCGTTACCTCCGATCCTTCAATTGTGATCTCAAAATATTTGTCGATGCCTTGTCTCTCAAATTGTAGCTGGTCAAAACAAACATCTGGAGGCGTACGATTCGGGCTGCTCGACGGGCGACATGGAGTACGCATTGTCAAATTTATATTTGTACATCAGCACAGGAATCTATGGCTGCGGTGACAATTTGAAGAATTCATGTCAAAATGCAAGGTATGAATTTGGCATCTTTATTATGTTCAACGCTGTTATGATCCAATTCACTCTATGGTTACGCTTTTTGTCACTTTCAGGTCGTTCGCCAAGCGCGCCTTTCAGTGCAATCATCGCACTATAGGTATTTCTCTGGCGATTCTGGTAGGTTCATAATACACGCCTGGCAACATCCCGGGTTAGCTGTGTTCCATCATGTCCTCACTCAACATCTGTATGCATTGTTTCAGCAACAACTCACCATAGACCTCATGGGCATCACAGAAAATGCATTGTCTCATTTCGCCAACAAGATGACAGAAGATTCGTGCTTTGCGCGATGCCGTGAAAACAATGAAATCTCCATGTGTCGATTGATATGTACCAAGAAGAAGTATTTGGCATTTTTCACTGGTGACTTGGACACTGCTGCCAAGTTTTACGATCTCAATCAGGCTCACTTTTCTGGGGGTGCCACTGGTGAGTCAACGATGAACTGATTTTATTACATGTTCAAATCGGCCTTAAATAACATGACCATTTTCATTTGATTGCGCAGGCCGTCTTGTTAGCGTCATAGTAAGCGTTTTTATTGATGGACTGATTGGTTTCTTTTTGGCGAGGAAGCATCGTCAGGATGAAGCAAAGTGGACCACGGTCGGTTTGGATAGTATTGAGTCTTTCAATAAATGGGTGCAAAGCTCGAACTGGAACTTTTCTAATAAACTTTATTTGCTGAAGGCGGAGTACTGCTTCCTCAAGAATGATGATGAAGGGGCAGTAGAATTCTATGCTGCTTCAATCAAGGCTGCACCACGAAGAAGGCTTGGCAGAAGAAAAGCTTGCAACTTATCTTCTCCATAAGGGCGGACATGACGATGCAATTCAACACTTGGTCAATGCAAAGAGGTGTTATGATGTTTGGGGAGCACAAGCTCTTGTGAAGCGTGTCCAAAAGGCGATTGCCATCTTGATGCCTTTGTGCAAAGATCAACCCTTTCACTTGACGTAATTGCCGGTTGAAGAAGTAGCTGTTGTAAGCTAGACTGCTTGTTGTTGAGGTAAGATTACTTCGCGTATCAATAGACAGCGTCTCGTTGATGACCACATGCTCCGTTCTCAATCTACACAAGGAAGCAATCCTCCAACAAATCTGCATAACTGACTCCGGTGCATTGTGATACCTTATCCCAGAACTTGGTCAAATTTGCACCATTTTCCGCATAGTTGTTGCCTCCCCATCCAAAATGATAGGAGCCATTCTTCACTTTCCCAAAAGCATAGTCCTCGCTCACTGCCAATGTGTAGGTGTTGTTCGCCTTTGACAAAGGAATACCACACGGACCCCATCCGGCCAGTAGCATCTTTGTGTTGACAGTGCCAGGATCCATTGTCAAACATTGAATACGACGCATTTTGTTTAATAGTGTTATCGATGGAGGTTGCAAATCGATATTTTTGGGTACATGAAAATTGTAAAGTAGCCGTGCCAGTTGAATGGTGAACATCAAATCTCCCAACTTTGAATTACTGTAGAACGAATGTGCAGAGTATGACAATGGCGGAAAGTCACACATGTCGTCGCTCTTATTAAGTCTCCGCGCAAATAATGAACCTAAATCAGGTAGCTCCCTTGATTGGCTAATGCTTGAAGTGGTAATAATTCGGGCCTCCTCTCCACGGATCAATGAGGGTAGAAGCTTGCGAGTGAGCACGAACGGTGCCAAAACATTGATGGCCATGGTAGCATCATATCCTTGCGCAGAATATCGTGGTTCAGGATCAAATACTCCCGCGTTATTAATCAGGCAATCAAGTGATGGTATGATGGGTGTTGTCGACGATGATTCAGATGTTGATTCAGATTGTTGCCATGTGTTCAGCTGTGCAAAAGCATCATCTGCTAGAGTCTTCACCTGGTCCAAATCACTGAGATCCGCCTGCAGATAGGCAACTTGCGAGGCACCTCTCGCTTCCAAATCCCGAATGAGAGATAGGACAATTGAATCCGAAGGATCTTTTCGTCCATGAATCAAAAGAGCATGTCCATCGGATGCTATTTTTTGCGATGTGTACTTCCCTATGCCATCGGTCGAACCAGTGATTAGGAAGGTTCGTGTCCGCCGCCGGCGCATATCTTGGTTCGGTGCCATTGACATTGAGATTGAAGTTATCGTGAGGGCATGGCTCAACAGCGCGAAGGAAAGAGATAGGACTGTCGAGAGAATAATTTTACGGCTGCCCATTATTAATTGTCAATCTACCCGTGATACTGGCGACATGCTCCGTCGCCGTCGGCCATGGTAAAACTATTGTTCATTATTGATTATTGACGAGGGGTTGAGGCTGGTTGAGGGTGCCGAAGGACGTGGGTGGGTAGGTGCGTAGATACGTAAATTGCATCTATTCATAGTAGGAATATCCAATATCCAGTAAAAAAGTACCGTACGTTTGGCTGTGAGACTCCCCCTCACAGATACGTCCCCCTCTCTTGAGAGTTAATATGGTACGAACCGTTACTTATCGCGAAATCGAAAGAGATCGATGTGATGCAACAAATATGATTATTAGCAATGAATATTGATTAGCAGGTCAGACTCTCAATTGCAGTGTATCGAGTTCCTTCACTATCAGTAGTCTTTCCAATGCTCGCGTTCTAAAATAAATACTAATACATGCATTGTTCATTGTTCATTCAAACACATTCCCGGCCTACTGCTTCACATCATGTTCACCATCCTTCTTCTTCTCCTTCCTCCTCCTCCTCCTCCTGCACTTCTTCCTCTTCTTCTTCTCCATCCTGCTGAGATTCAGATGCCAACTTGAAATCCTTGTTTCGCGCCACAGACGACCATTTCATTTGCCCAATATCTCGCGGACGTCCACTCTGAGTGGTAGGATGAAAATTCAAGCCAAGAAGACCCGCGCGACAGCACTGCCTAGCATAGCTCACTGTCATATCTGCCATGGGTGGAATTCCCTGTCGGGCGGCCTCGAGATCAACTTTCGACATGAGGGAACGAACCTCACCGAGATTCTTCCTCGATCGGTCCGCGAGCCATGAGAGATCCTTCGGAGTAAAGTATCGCATCGGAGAAATTTTCTGCTCTGGCATGCCACAGTGCCAAATAATATACATCTCCTCGATACTCAGCATGGGGAACGTGTATGTGCTAGGAACCCTCCTCTTGATGCCATCGCCGTGCATATACCACCACTCATCACCGGGAGTGTCGTTTGGGCTGGGAGCGGACAACTCCAGAAGAGCTTTTTCATTCGCCTCCTGTGGTGTCAACTCGTCCTCGCTCGACTTCTTCCCATTCTTCACATAGGACATCAAGGTGTTCCATTTCAAGCGCATGATATTCCTCTGCCTTCCCCCAGGAGTCGTAGCCGCGGCACAGGATTGTATGGCACTTATACCCGCTTGGAAACATTGCAGAGCTTGGCTCAGAGTCATACCAGTTGCAGTGGGTGCCTTACCCTTCCTCTTGGCTTCCTCGTCCACAATGTTGATTAGATACCTCAAGTCACTCAAGTTTATCCTTGCTCTCTTTCCGAGGAAGGCAACGTCGGCGGTAGTTAAGGTACTCATGGGAGCGAGTCTATTCTGTATATCACCGCAATGCCAAAGGATGTACATTTCTTCAAGGTTGCCAAGTGGAAATTGCCAGTTGGCGGGCACACGCCGCTTCATACCATCTGGGTGCACGTAATGCCAACCAAGTGTTTGAGCATCGAATGCAATATCCGAGTCAAAGCCGATGCTGATGGGCTTTGTCGCACTGGCCGTGGCACTGGCCGCGGCTGCTCCTTCGGCAACATTGCAAAGGTCGACTAACCGGCTAGTACTAGGGGTAGTCAATGGAAGCTTCGCCATCTCTGCCGTAATCGCTTGGTTATTCGCCTGCAGAGCCCGCTTCATGTTGTCAATGGCTGTGTTCATCGTATGAAATGTGTTAATCAGTTGAACATTCTGGGCGTGCATTCTCTGGAGTAAACCATGCACCCCTCCTTTCGTTACTGGTGTTACGGCAAGAAGTTGTTTTGCTGGAGTGCCCGTAGCTCCTGACGTGGAATCTTCCTCCATAGTCGTATCCAACGACATCATCGACTTGCGTTTCTTCGACCCACCGGTTTTGATGTCAATATCACGTATCCTATTAATGAATGCATTCACTTCCTTCGACCGAGTTGGGTTGCCTCGTTTGGCAACAGGGTCCCATTTCTGATCCTTGTGTGGCATGAAGTAACTGATGGACTTTTTGTAAAAATCAATGCTGAAGTGAGAGCCACGGACGGGTATTTCGTCAAGATCGGCTGCCTCCTTGTTGTAGAGTTTGAATGTCATCCACTTGATCAAATCGTCGGGGGTGATGAGGCTTAGTTCTTCTCCAGTAAACTTGAATGATGGATGGGGAGACATAGGTGGCACAAGATATGAAGATGAGTTATGACGACAAAGAGAAAGAGGAGGAGCAAATAATGTTCAAAGTAAGGTTCACCACACCCAACAGAAGAGAAATTGCACAAAGCACTACCACTTACCTCATGGCTGGGTGGGTAAATATCAGACGTCGAGTGGAAGTAAGACATGAAATCTCGCAAGATGGCGTAGTATCGAGCTAGTCGGTGCATGCTCATGTCGTTGGCGGCGGCCTCTGCCGGCTTTGCGGCTTCGGCTTCGGCTTTGGCTTTGGCTTCGGCTTCGGGGGGATTCATTTCTTCGTCGTCCATCATTGTGCAGTGAAACGTCGGTGAGTTCTTTCCCGATGATGTCCGATATTATTATGCCGATGACGAAGTGTTGATTTCCGGGCGCTACCCTTTGTCTTTGTTCGGCTCAATGGGAAAATGAAATTGAAGCAAGCTCCTGGCTCCGGATTTGGTGCTGCTCACTTGGTGTTGGTTTCGTTGCTGGCTTTGTGTTGGGTGATGCGTTGGGCGCGAGATGAGAATTCTCATGAGGAATTGATTTGGGGTAATTTTATCTGCACAATTTCTCTACTTCTGCGAAATCTTTGTCGTTTAGAAACTGGTAAAAAGAGCCCCGTCGCATTCCCATTTCGGCCCATCCTCTCACTTACGAACTTCATAACATTTGAAAATTCCGAATCTTCAACGGTGGCTGCGGACAGCTGCGGCCGGACAGACAGACTCAATTCTCTTCCCGCTACTCTCTTCCCGCCAAAATCACCACATTCTCTCCTCCTGCCATTTTCGCATTTTGGCAAAGCTACGGCAAACGACAAAAAGACGAGATGATGACGGTCGTCGGGTTACAGTACGAGTGCTAAAAGCGGCAGCGACAACATAGTATCAATCAGCAGCAGCAGCAGCAGTAGCAGTAGTAGCGGCATAGCACTGGCGGCAGTAGTAGAGTCTTCGTCACCGCAAGTCATCGCATTGGTATTGGCCGTCCCACATTGAATCATGTCGTCGTCGGACGCTCGCGAAACGAAGGTCTGTCTCCTAACCGGCGCCTCAGGAACTATCGGTTATGCCATTGCCCAAGCACTCAAAGCATCATCATCGTCATCAAACAATAATTGGCACATAATTCTCATCGGACGACGTCCTCCACAAACGGTCGACGGCGGCTCTCCTCCTCCCTTCGATGCCTTTCTGCAGACGGAAGATCTGACCAATGAATCCATGGTCGTTTCTACATTGAATTCTCATTTCGAATCTCTAAAAAACTCGGCACGCATCCAAAGTCAAGCGTTGGATAGATTAGATCTACTCATCAATTGTGCAGGATGTTCTCTGGGGAATGAACCTATTGTCGATGTGCCAGCGGAGACATTGCGTCAAGTTATGGAAGTGAATTTGATAGTACCTTACATTTTGAGCAGATGGGCCATGTCGAAAATGGCAATGACAACTCCAGTGGGGGGGCGAATTATCAATATTGGTAGTATTGCATGTGAATCTCCGCGATTGCATTCCGTTCCCTACACTACGTCAAAATATGCATTGAGTGGATTGACACGTGCTCTTTCCATTGAGGGACGGAATTTATCCAAAACGACCAAATGTGCCAAGCTCACAGGAGAAGGCGGTGGGAGTGATAATAGTGGAGTAGTGGCCGTATGCCAAATCAATCCGGGGAATGTTCGGAGTGCCATCATGTCCGCGGAAGAGGCTGCACGACGAGAACGGGAGGAAGGATTTGTTGATGTTGATGATATTGGGAGGTATGTTGCCTTGGTGGCAAACTTGCCAAATGAAACCAATGTTTTAGAGAGTACGGTTATGCCCACGAAGCAGCCATTGGTTGGTCGTGGATGATAGTATTGTTCAATTATCATTTTGGATTCCGGGCGATTGATACGTGACAATATCTGTGTTGAGCGGGGGGCATTCTTTTCTGTATCGAATAATTTCAATTCGTTTCGATTTTCAATATGATGAATGATGCCAAGTTGTTCCTTGTGCGTAAAGCATCCGACAATGAGAATGGCACCTAGTAACTGCAACGCCGATGAAGAAGCAATATTATCCTCATCATTCATAAACTGCCCAATGGCTTTCAGTGTGATGAGATTGATGATGACAATGTTCTATGACTGATATCCTTTGTCCAAGAAACATCACTCTCAGTGAATCATTTGCAATCAGAGTATGTTGTGAGCAAGAAATAGATGTGCAAGTGCATTTGCTAAGTGTTGACTGATTAGTTGATCAAGATGTAAGTCGATAAGGGATTTCTGCACCTCTGCACCTGAACAATCACATGCACCTGCTCTACACCACCTCTGCAAAACCTCTGCACATCTGGTGCACCTTTGCATCCTTTGCACTCTGTACCTGCACCTCTGCTCCTCTGCTCCTGCACCTCCTCTGATCCTCTGCACCCCTACTCCTCTGCACCTTTGCACCCGCTCACCACCTGCACAATCACCTCAGCTGAACCTGAGAACCTACACTCAGTGCATCCAGCACCTCCATATCTGTATCTCTGTGGTACCTAGTAAGCAGCTTTGTACCTGCTCTCCTGCACCTGCACAATCAGCTGAAAAATCACCTCTGCACCTTTGCACCTCAGCAGCTTTGCAAAAGCTCACCTCCTGAACAATCACTTCTGCTGAATCTAAGCACCAACTTAGCACCTGAGCAACTCCATGTATGCATCTCTGCACCTCAGCAGCCTTGCACTTGCTCTCCTGCACATGCACAAGTATCAGTTAATCAGTTGCACAATCTTAATTCTGCTCCTCTGCACCACTGCATGTCTGAACTCCTGCACCTGCTCTAGTACACCACCTCTGCAAACTCTGCATCTCCTCCTCAGTAACTCTGCACCTCTGCACCCCTACACCACTGCACCTCTTAACCTCTGAACCTATGCAACTCATCTGCACCTATGCACCTCTGCACCTGCTCTGCACCTCTGCACCTCTGCACCTCTGCACCTCCTCTGCACCTCCTCAGCACCTGCACCTCTGCACCTCTTTATCTCTGAACCTCTACACCTCTGAACCTCTACGCCTCTGAACCTCTAAACCTCTAAACCTCTGAACCTCTAAACCTCTGAACCTCTGAACCTCTGAACCTCTAAAGATGAACTTCTGAACCTCTGAACCTGCATCTACACCTGCACCTGCACCACTGCACCACTTCTGAACTTCTGAACTTCTGAACTTCTGAACTTCTGAACTGCTGAACTGCTGAACTTCTGTATTTTTGCTCTGCTTCAACATCTCTGCAGCTTTGCACACACCTCTGGAGCTTTGTACATGCACCTGCTCACTACCTACATAATCACCTGCACAATCACCTCTGTTGAACCTCAGAACCTACTCAGCACCTACTCAGCACCTCTACACCTCTACACCTCTGCACCTCTGCAACCTCTGCACCTCTTCACCTCTTCACCAGACTTAGAAATACTAGGTTGACCTATTTTGGTAGGTTAGGGTGGCAATTTTCACTTTGACTATGCATTTCTACCTGAGAATTTGTAAAATTGGGCCCTTCCATGGCAATTTGGTTGTCAGTGGCATTGGCAGCAGTAGAAATTAACAGATCCTATCTCCTTCACACCATATCCACTCCACACTCAAAAGCATGCCACTATCACTATCTATTGATAACCTTTGATGAGTTGTCATGACAAGACATTACATGCCATACTATTTGTGGGCAGGATAATGCAAAAGAGGAGCAGAAAGATGATGTGTTGGTGAATAGTAAATGAATATATTATCAGAGTGACAAGCAGTGACTGGTGCTTCCCTTTTGTGGGGCACCCAATTAGCCAATCAGATGCAGGATGCAGCAGGAAATCCCAATAAGAAACCTGCCCTCACCTTATCCCCACAGGCCCCCTTTTTTGACCTGTCCTAAACTGCTTAGGATGATTTTTGTGAAAAACAAAACACCCTTAGGGTGATCCCATATCACCCCAAAAAACATAGGTTCTCGAGGGTGCCTGAGGGTGGTTAGGATGATAGGTTGGGTCACAGATACCTGGCCTACCAGCCAACCTATGCCCAAAGAGAAAATACTCCCTAAAGCTTAAGGCAACCTATTCTAATTAACCTCTGCACTTCAACACCTCTGACTGCACATCTGAACCTCTGAACCTCTGAACCTCTGAACCTTTGAACCTTTGAACCTCTGAACCTCTGAACCTCTGAACCTCTGAACCTTTGAACCTTTGAACCTCTTCACCTCTGCACCTCTGCACCTCTGCATCTCGTCAGCAATTCTTCCTTTCATGCACTTCTGCACTTCTGCTCCTCTTCCCCACCTCTGCAGCTTTGCAGACGACACATCTGCAGCTTTGCACATGCACCTGCTCACTTCCTGCACAATCACCTCTGTTGAACCTCAGAACCTACTTGGAACCTACCCTGCACCTCTGCACCTCTGCACCTCTGCACCTCCTCAGCAACCTCTGCACCTATGCACTTCTGCACGTTTTCACATCTGCCCTTCTGCTCCTCTTCACCACCTCTGCAGCTTTGCTAACACCTCTGCAGTTTTGCACATGCATCTGCTCACTACCTGCATACTGAGAACCTACCCAGCACCTCTGCACCTCTGCACCTCTGCACCCTGCACAAAAGCACAACTTCCGTACTTCTGCACCACTTCTTCACTTCTGCTCATCTTCATCACCTCTGCTGCTTTGCGCACACCTCTGCAGTTTTGCACATGCACCTGCTCACTACCTGCACAATCACCACTGTTGAACCTCAGAACCTACTCCGTACCTACTCAGCATCTCTGCACCCCTGCAACTCTTCTTCCTCTGCACAACTTCACCTCTACACTTCACACCTCTGACTAAGAAACTTCTGAAGAACCTCTGAACCTCTGAACCTCCGAACCTATGAACCTATGAACCTATGAACCTATGAACCTATGAACCTATGAACCTA
>JALLBK010000521.1:0-23978 GCA_036940085.1 Discostella pseudostelligera | reverse complement strand
GAATATCGCCAAAAAAAAATTTAGACCGCCGAGGATGATTTACGGCAGGCACCCACTCTTTCGCGCCAAATCTATTTCGTTTGCCGCCAAAGAGATCAAAGATCTTTCCGGCCCGCCGGCCCATCAAAGATCATTCGTTCGCGCTAAATTTTGTATTGGTTCCTCTCGTATCTATCCTACAAGATCCTGCATCGGCATCTTGAATGTCTCACATGGCATGTTGTTGTCCCATCGACCGTCGATAGAGCCCATCGAGCCGTGTTGTTGTGAAAAGTAGTAGATGTTGGAGAACAATGATATCTGATATCATGAAATGGTCTTGCCTTCATTCGGAAGGAAAGATTCGAGCAAAGATTCTGTGACGTCGAAATGATTGAATGATGATGTTGATTGTGAACACGTTTATGAAAGTCTCTCGCAACATGTTGCGTATCTTCTTTAGATCTGAACATTTTATTATTTGGATTTGGCCTACCGATTAATTGATGAATGATGATGCTTCCTCATACCAAGCTCCCAGTCCTTCTGCTCTTGCTCACCGCAAGCAAGAACACTAACGCTCTTCAATTCAATACCGATAGTGTCGGGACAAATGGCTTCCAAGAGGATCCTCTCGTCTTCATCGATCGGATGTACGTTCCATACGGTCCAGATTTGGTCTCTACGACGAAGCAAACAGGTCAACCATGGAACGGGTACGCCTATGGGATGGGAGCGACTGAGCACTGGGCATTTGACTACAAGGAGAAGTACATCTATTCACAAAGCGAGGCGGGAGGTTACATCACCATTATCGATTGGAGTACTTTGCCTGGAACAGTGACACCCTACTCAATGGATGTTTGTGGAGAGAACTGCGATGTTCGAGACATTGTGGTTTGTCCAGAACAAGGATTGCTGTTGATGACAAGGACAGATAGGAATGATGTATTGGTGTATGCAACTGTCAAGCGCGGTAACCCTAAAACTCCAAGCCTCTTGGAAGAAATCAATGCTGGGAATGCACCAGATGCAATGAGGTGAGTATATTCCAACACTTGCTCGATGGAACATAGTAATAGCAAATCGCTCACACATTGCGCGTGTCACTTGGCACTCCATCACATCATGCAGACTATCCAACGACTGCAAAATACTCGCAGTTGCAAATGTCAACGAAGGTACTGACTTGATCAACCTTGGATCTGTTACACTCGTCACCAACTTTTGGCCTACGGATTCCGCTGCGACTGTAACTCAAAGTGTATCTTTGGCTACATTCAATGAAGAATATCTTCTAGAACGGGATGTTCATCTGCCTCTGACCAAGAATTCTGCCGTGTACTGGAATAGTGCTGCCGATGATGGAACGACATACGGCTGGGAAGAAGAAGGAGGTGTTATTGAAAAGTTCAACCCAGCAATTGTACTCAGCCCAGAATTCCTTGCTTTTAACGAGGATGGCTCAGAGCTCTTCATCAACTTGCAGTACAATTCAGCGCTTGTACGTGTCGAAACTGCGACAGGAGAAGCGAAGTCCATCGATGGCTTTGGCCTCAAGAGTTTCGGATCTAGCAGCAATGGTGTTGACATTGTCAAGGATGGGGAATGCAAGCTCGTGACGAACGACTGCCTCTACCTCGCGAAAAATCCAGACGCTATTGCCACAGTCCTATATGATGGTGTCGACTACATTCTCACTGCCGACGAAGGGAGCGACTTTGGGTACGGTGACTTCGAAGAGAAGAGAGATTCCACTGAACTCTTTGGGGAAGGTGCAACATTCCTCTATTCCAACTTTACATTTGATGAATCATTCTTTGTTCCTGGCGATTCAACGGCAGGATGCACTGCCAATTTCCAAGCTGACTGTGAATCCAACCTCGAGGCTGGATTGGTGGACTGGTGCTCCGATATGGAGATTACAATTGGATCATCCGCTGTAGATTTTTCCACTGCCGGTTCCCCCGTGATGAGCAAGATCATCGGGTTCGGTGGACGTGGAATTGGAATCTACAAGCTCGCCAGCGATCCGACAGAGCGCATGGAACACGTGTTTGATTCGGCGTCGCAGTTTGAGGAGGAGACTTGTGCGAAGTTTGAATGGGCTCACAATTCTTTAATGGATGAAGAATTTGCACCCGCTTGTAAAGAGGACAACATTGTGGAGGAATCGTGCCCTGCGTGGGTTCTGGCGGATGAAGATTTCAGAGCTGATATCAGTGACAAGTGAGCAACGAGAGTTTAGTGATGTCTTTGCATAGAATACGCTGAGCTGACTCACCTTCGTCGCAACGTCGTCATGTATTCATTTCTTTTCATTACTTATTCATGCAGGAACGATCCCGAAGAAGATGGCTGCGAAAGTACCGGAGGTGCATGTCCAATGGCTGAGACAGTGGACGAGAAGGCACAGGAAGATGGAATTGGAGTAGAAAGCGTCGTTGTCGGCATTGCGTGCGGCCGTCTTGTAGCCCTCGCATGTGGCGAGAACAACTCCATGTGTTTCCTGTACGACATTACCGACATTGCCAACCCCTCTCTCATCAAGACTTTTCATTTGAGCGAGGTGTCCAAGACGAAGAACCCAGCACAGTCGTACCTCAAGAATATCGGAGATATTGATGCCGAGTCAGTGCTTTGGATTCCACCCAGTCGTAGTCCCAATGGCAAGTCTGGTTTTCTCTTTGGGGGTGCAATCAGTGGAACTCTTTCATTCTATGAGTTCCAATGTCTCGAGGCCGAGGATAAGTGCTTCCCTGATGGATGTAGTAGTGATGCCGTCGAAAGCAGCAGCGCCAACAATAGTAGCTCCACGAAGAAACTTTCGCCGGAGATGATATCACTCATCGCGGTTGCTTCTGTTGCAGTAGTTGGATGTGCTGCATATGCGCTTAGCCGTTCACTCAAGCGCAGTGATTCGGGTGTTACCACCGATGGTCATGGCGGCAAGGGAGATTTTGCGTAGGTTGAACGGATGGAATCTTGTTAGCAAATGTGTGTAGTTGTGCAGTGACGGCAAAGAAGAAGGCTGATGATGTTGCATATCTCCTCGGGAAATAGAAGTGCAGAATTGTAATCTAATTCCAATTGATGTGAAGCTCATGCCAGTGCCCTTACTTGAAGAACTTGCTTGGACGAGTCGGTGAACTCCTACTGAAGCATCACGAGAAGCCTTCTGTTCAACACCAATCTAGAAGAATAAAGCTGAAGGATAGACAACCCGAAGAGTGGGTGTATAGAGTGCAATATTGAAGTTAATAAGAAAAAATAGTCTCGCTACACAACAATTCTCACTCAAGCAGCTCATCGATGGTGAGCAGACGATCCAAAAGGTTAGCCAAACATCTCAATTCCAAGCAAAACATCATCTGTATCCCATGACTTGTTTCACTGACGAGCCAAGGATCAGTATCCAATCCTAGCTCCTCCCTCTACTGATGATAGAGAATGTGACGACTCGAGTTGTAAATCAGCCCTCACACACCCTTCCTCCTCGTAGTTCCCCAAAGTTAAATCATCGGCCAGTAAGTACTAGTAGAATCTCTTTCCGTATCACACCATAATAATTTACAAGTACGGGAATCCATGTCCACTGAGGACAGTCTGGGTGGCAATTCCACCAATAGCACACATGGCCAAGCGTCCATTCAACAATTCACTAAGCTGCTTCTTCTCCATCTTCTTTCCATCAGGATCATTCTTTGGTCCGGCAAAGCCAAAGTCACCAGGCTCTCGCTCACCTCTCATCGTGGCCTGAATTGCCGGAATGGTAATAACGGCATCGAACAAACTAATCCACAGGAGAAGTTGGTGCATGGGTCCCTGCAACAAAATGTCGTGAGCATCGACTGTCTTGGGGATGGCCTCGAAGCTGTAGGCATCTCCCGGGATGCGAACAAAGTCAGTGGCGATGAAGCCAACGACGGCAAGCATGGCAGTGCGGCCATGACGGATTTCGGCCTCACGGAAGAAAGGTACGAGAGGAGAGTAAGTTTCGGAGAGGCCGAGTGGGTCGAATTTGAAGTCGCCACCCTTGAAGTCTTTTCCTCCGACGCTGTTAGATTTTGATGAGTGTTTTGTTGTTTAATTGTCATATGTCAAGGGAGCGATTTTTATGTGTCAAACAGCGTAAAAGAGATATGTGTGGGAAGGAAAATCGATGGAGCATCGCGATGATCACGAGGTCGAGTAGAAGACAAACTGAGTGTCAGTTTTGACAGAGCATGAAACATGGGTAGTAGTACTACTTGAGTCAATTCTACAATACTCACTATTGGTCCCATACTGCGTTCAAAGCGGTGGAGCTCTTGGTAGGAGCGGCGGGGGCAAAGGCAGATGCCGAAGCGGCGAGGACGATAAGGGCGGCGGCGGACTTCATGGTCATGGTGCAGGAGGAATTATTATCTGATGTGAGGTTGTCGTCGTCGGCGGCGATGGAGTTGCTCGATGCCGCGGTGGGAATAGGGTGTAATGAGCTTCGTCAAAGATGATACAACAAGAAAACAACATAGACACCGACCTCATTTTCACAGGTCCAGCAAGAGGGAGAAAGATAAGCTTCAACGAAGCTTCTCTTTCCTCCTTGAAGCGGATCTTCGCACCACGTACGCCGCACAATAGGTGAAGGTATGTAGAGTCAAAGTACGTATTTGTACTTGAACCACCGCTGCAACAAGGATCGCCGCAGCCGTCGTCGGCGCGGCGTCGTCCAAAACCAACACCAAATCCACAACCAAATTATCGTCCACCATGGCCAAGTTCACCGCCTCCATCCTCGCCGTCATGGCCAGCTCTGCCGCCGCTTTTGCGCCCGCTCCCATCTCCACCAAGACTTCGTCATTGAATGAATTTGCCAAGGGAATGGTAGGCAGTGAGGGTCCGGAACCCATGCCTTTCAACTGGGGTGAGAAGACGTCGAAGAATTTTGACCCCGTTGGCTTCTCCGAGGTAAGTGTTGATAAAATGAAAGATGGTTGGAGCATCATATGCTTAGTTGATTTTGCAGGTTCTTCTGTAGAAAGAATTGTGACCCCGACCTAAGTTCATCTCTAATTTCATGCGCACAACTTATGTATTGTCGTCGTCGCTATCACAATAAAAACAAAAACACAGCGGGCACCCGAATGGCTCAACTGGTTCCGTGAGGCCGAGCTCAAACACGGCCGACAGGCCATGCTTGCCACCCTTGGTCTCGTCGTGCCCGAATTCGTTCGTATCCCCGGAGCTCAGTTCTCATTCGAGGCCGTTCCCAATGTCCTCGATGCACACGACGCTCTCTTGGATACATCCATGAAACAAATTCTTATTTGGATTAGTTTGGCGGAAGTGTGCACTTTGGGAGCGTTGAGCAACATGAATGAGTTTGATAGAGCTCCGGGAGACTTTGGATTTGATCCTATGGGATTTTACCCCACCGATCCGGAGAAGCAGAAGGAGATGAAGTTGAAGGAATTAAAGAATGGACGTTTGGTGAGTTTCGAGTTTCTGTTGTGTTACACCGACTGATAGCGCAATAACATTATTCTATTGACAACCAAATCACTCACCATTTTATCGCACTCATCTATTCTCTTTCAACAAAGGCAATGGTTGCCATCGGGGGTATGATCCATGGAGCCATCGTATCTGGAAACGGATTCCCATACCTATAAATATACCACCTCTCAATATTTACTCAAGAGTGTTGACGCATCTAAATCCAACAGAGAAGAGCCACGAGCCAATGTCTTAGTTGTGTAACGTTGCCGTTCTTTTCGACCTTGTCCTCTCGGCCAACTACTTCTTGTGAACATACCATTTTTAACTCCACGCAACTTCCTGAACATGATCCATGAAGGGAAGAGATAGAAGCTTTCTATGATGATGCGTTCTAACGAGGCTTACGTCTGATGTGCGACAGCACATTATATTTTGCTACAGTCAGTATGCTTAGCATATTAACTAATGTATGATAATGCACCCGTTATCTGCATTAGGTAACCCTTGTACTGTGTTATGGCCATGACTATCGTTCACTATGTTGAGGACGATCATATTGTTAGTTTATCAACCCAAACTCCTATTTTCTAGCGCCACGTTCCCTTCCCGAACCAAAGTCCAAGCTTTTGTAGATGAACTTCAACCAACCAGGTCGCTTATCATCGTCACCATCGTCATCGTCATCCCCACTACTTCCCAAAAATGCATATCCATACGAACCGGCCACAACCATAAAGTTTGCCATCCATATCAACCCCGTATCCTTGGTGACTACCGGACTCAACAGCGAAATCAACGGGGTACCCAAAAATGCTATATCCAATGCACGCTTCTCATTCCCCGTGGGTCGACGACTGCGCAAGCTCGGTACGATGAAAAGCCACCACCACCAAAATCCCAGCACAGAGATGGAGGTGTCCATATTGGATATATTGCGGTACCAATCAAAGTTACCAAACAACGCATCGGGATTGGTTGCCATGACATACGAGAGTGCTGTGCTGAGGACGGCCTGTCCTAAAAAGATATTCTTGAGCCAGGAGC
The DNA here is from genome assembly GCA_036940085.1 of Discostella pseudostelligera. Classification (NCBI taxonomy): domain Eukaryota; phylum Bacillariophyta; class Thalassiosirophyceae; order Thalassiosirales; family Thalassiosiraceae; genus Discostella; species Discostella pseudostelligera. Next base: position 17,474 of record JALLBK010000521.1, on the reverse strand, counting down.
GAAAGACGGATTTTCGTTCAATGAAGAGGTCTTTTTCCTTCTTGGCAATTTTGTTTCGTACCGCGTCGGCAGCTTCACCACCTCCTCCACCATCGCAGAGGGAGGTGGTCAATTCGGTTGAAGGGTTTTGTTGCAAGTTGACTCCAGTGAGTTTTGCTAATTCGTTTCGAAGATTGTAGAGATCCCTTTCGAGGTTGACCACCTGTGATGTATTAAGTATTAACGATGTAAGAAGTGATAATGATGATGGACAGATACACCAAATTCAACTGCGGATGAATGCACCAACACTACATGCATATTTCAGCAACATACCTTGGCAGGATTCAACAATTCCTCCAAGCCCACGCCCATCTCTTCCCGAATGCTTGCATCAATCCGTTTCACAAACGGATCATCACTGGTCAATGCTGCCCCCTCCTCTCTGTTGTCGCCATCATTCATCAATGCCATCCCACCCCATCCCACAGAATTCAATGCATCATTTGCCTCAGCCAATGTGGAATCGTCGAATAATTGTTGCTTTCGAGTGGTGGTAGCGGAGGATGATGATTGCTGTGGCTGTGATGACGACATTTCATTGTTCCCTGCTTCGGATAATTGTTGTTGCTGGTTTGTAGTCTCCTCAGCAAAAAAGAAGGGCGTCGACGTCTTAGTTTTTGTCATGGCCGCAGTGGTAGCGATGAGGCGGTTCGCCTTTGTAGACAATGATGTGGACGACGGAATACCGGTGAATGCGTGGCATGTAGTACTAATAGTAGAAACAGTGGCGACGACTAGTATCAACGACAAGAAATTAGGGAGGGAAGGCACTCTCGTCATCTTGGTCACCCTACTATTTCTACTACCCACCATTGTTGCAGCGTTGGGGATGGTATCAAGGATGTGGTATATAATATATCGACATCTTACCCTTGAATTATGTTGTTGCTGGTGCTTCGTCATGGTTAAATCATGGTGCATGGTGCACGCCGATGGTTGCAGGCTGCACTCTTCTTCGCTTGATGTGACGTGGAAATTATTTTATGGCGGGAATTTATCGCCAAGATCTTTGGAGAGTCCCTTCAGAACGAAGGAACTCTTAATATCCAAGCAGTTGGCGATGAATTCAACACTGACGAGAGGAATCAGTATGCTTTTTTCCGCGCTTCACACACAGGGCTTCTGTCCCCCGCTCGCTCGCGATGACGTCTTACGCCATCGATTCACCATCTTGTTTTCCGCTTGGTACGAAGACGACGATAATAATAAGGTGACGTTTCTACTACTACTAGCTGCTACCATTGCAATTACTCAACAATAGCGGGAGGACGAGCACTGAAATCTAATACGATGAAGATCGCAATCCTAATTTCTCTCGCGGCCACTGTCTCGTTGGTGGCTGGTTTCGCCGCACCCGCCTCGCAACGACATGCAACATCGTCGTCGGCGCTCGGCATGTCGACGGCCACCGAGCCATCCGCTCCATTCGTCAAACCCTCCTCCCGTATCATCCGCGAACAGCTTCCAATCCTGTACGTCTACGATCATTGTCCCTTCTGCGTTCGCGTTCGCTTCGCAATGGGCGTCAAAAATATCAAACACACATTGCACTTCTTGGCCAACGATGATGTGGCAACACCTACCAAATTGGTCGGCAAGAAGATTGCACCCATCTTCGAATGGCCTGAGGAAAAGCTCATCATGAGCGAATCCCTCGACATTATTGCCAAAGTCGATGCCGATGAACGATTTGGGCCAACCAATCTATTCTTGCCCGCCACGGGACGGAAGGACATAAAAGCTTGGCAAAAGTCCGTCCAGGAAGTGCTACGTACCCTCCAGCGTCCGCGTTATGTCGCCACCGGCCTCATGCCGGAATTCCAACAGCTCGACTCTCGCCATGCATTCGTTAAGAACCATCAGCTCCCACCGTACGAAAAGGCAGAATGGAAGGGCGACGGTACACCCGAAAACCCAGGCTTTTCCATGGAAACCAAACTAAAGTTGTATGCTGAGGCCATGGCCTCCGATCCCGCCCCGCTCATTGAGGATTTGAATGCACGTCTGGTCGAACTAGATGATATGCTGCACAGTGAAAATTACTGCAGTGAGGGTGGATTGAGTTTAGATGATGTGGACTTGTGGAGTCGGTTGCGAAGTATTACGATTATCAAGGGTGTCACGTGGCCGACAAAGTTGCGGAATTACATGGATAATTGGAGTGCATTGGCGGATGTGTCTTTGTATGATGAGATGGCGTTGTAGAGAAGGTTGATATCATATGCAATTGTGTTGATAATTTGTGGCTACGGAGATTCGGAAGAGAGGCTGAAGAAATGAGCGAACTAGCAACCCCACTGTGTCGTAAGTAACTCTCAATCCCCATCCGAAAGAATGTGAAGAGTACAAAAATTGCGCAGGGGTCTATTCATCCTACACATCTATTATAAGAGTGACGACCCCATGTTTTGGACGGGCATTGATAGAGATCCAATAAGATAGCAATGCGATAGTTTGAATCAACATCCTTTTTTACTCCCATCCGTCTACCGACAGAGACACGAAAATAAGGTAGTAAAAAGTGCATCCTCCACTACAATACTCAAACAACGATACACACGGACGCTAATAACATCCAGTTAGGAACAGCGGTTCTCCCTCACTACACATCATTATCACATTCCCGCTAACTCAGCCTCCAATAGCCTCAATTCCTCCTCTTCTTCCTTCGTAGCATTCGTTATTGTCGGCAACTTAGTGCTCGGCACAGTCGGATACTCTGTCACCGTAGGCCGCAACAACTGCTCCTCTGCATCCCCCACCGCCAACTCCTCCAACTCTGCCAACAACTCATCCTCATCCGCCATAAACGGGTCAATGGGTTGTGCCAGCGCATTGGAAATTTCATCTGCCATTTCCATCTCATCTTTAATCCCATCCATCAAGTCATCCACCTTCTCAATATCGGTAACCTTACGTATATCGGCCATAGCACCCTTGGCGGCATCCATGGCCTTGAATGTTTCTATATTTTGTTGTGCCGACTCTAGATTCATAACTTGGGTTTCGAGTGTCATTTTGATGTTGGCAATTTTATCAAGTTCGGTTTCGTAGAGCTTTCGTCGTTTGAGTGCAAATAGGGCACCTGTACAGGACACACACAGCATCGTGAAGTTTGAGGGAGGGGGGAAATGGAAATACCGACAAATCCCCCAAAGCTAAGCCACCGTCACTTGTACAAATGAATCATTGAAAAAAATCACCCTAGTGATCTCTCGTTCTTACCTTTTTTATCCTTCTTTGCCATCTTCGCCTTGGCCTCCTCATTTAATAAGTCGATTTTCTTCTGCAAATGTGCTTCTCTGGTTGCGATCATCATTTTGAAGTCGAAAGAAGATATTGTAGGCAGATATCAACGGAGAAACGAATAGATATAGAACGAAGAACGAGAGAAAATGATGAAGGAGCAAAATGTTAGAAATGGAGATGATACAATCAGAATTTGAGCAACGGAACATTATCCATTTCAATTCTCTCATCATTCTCCCCCCCCCCCTCCCCCACCCCCGCGCGCACCCGTCTAAGCCTACAATTAAATACAATGTTGTCTCACCGTTTCTCATTTGTATTTATGGTCTCCCGCAATGCCACGACAGTGTTTGCGGTATTGGTCCGAATTGCTGTCGTTGCTGCTGCTCCCCCTCCACCACTTTTAGCAACACCTGCTCTACCGCTAGAGGCAGGACGGCTGCCAGTAGTGCTTGACACGGCAGAGTGTTCCGCCGCCTTCTTGGTACGTCCAAACCAATTCATTGTTGCAAATCTTATGACACCCGTCGTCGGGGCGCTCTCACCGGCGGCGGAAGCGGAAGTCGAAGAATGCACGACATCGTCTACATCTTTTCAATTTCAAATTTTAATTTCAAATCCTCATAAGTATCTTTTTCAATTTTGTTCGCGCCAAATTATTTGGCGCCAAAGCAATGCTGCGCCGCCGCCACCACAAATCCAGCGTCACCCTCACCGTCTGCACCGTCACCATGGCATGACCATGAACCATGGACCAAGGCGGATGATGCGGCAAGCACATAGCAACATATCATTCTCCTATCAACAAAGCGTGAAGACCACCCGGTACCACCGTACATCATCCGCAAACAATAAGAAGACACCCTGGCATTTGATGTCTTGCGTCGTCTGAATTGTAATCTTTGATTAAAGCACAAGATACACCCTCGTGACACCCTCCACCTCCACCCGCCCGCCACCAAGCTCAAGCGTCAGGCTATCTATCCATTCATTTATCGTCGACAGTCCAGCCTCTTTTCTTCGTTATCACCAACATCATGGCCGACTATCCACAGCAGCAACAGCAAGCCACCAAGGCGTGGAAGCATATTGGTCTGTATGGCCATGCCGTTGGAACCTTTACTGGTGAGTACATGAAAAATGACACACAAACTCTTGATTGGTGATGCAAGGGAAAGAGGCGCCAAGTGGCAGACAGGGTGACTTACGAGAGAGGGTTGGAATATAACAATTTCGTCGTCGTTGCAGTTGTAGTGGCGGGGACGTTGAGATGGTAGTTTAGGCACATCGCGGTGTAGGTCATTTTCCCCTTTGGTGGCGATTGTTTCCCCAGTTGCTTTGTTGCGTTGATGGTGTTGTTGTCTATATTTATGATGCTATTGCTTGTCACATTTCATCCTTTTAGTAAGTGTATTCCGTGATGATGAATCGCTAACATCATCAATGCCATCTTCCCGTCTTTCAATATCTCGTTACTCGTCACACACCCAAACCTTCACAATAGCCAGCTCCTCGGGAATTACATGGAAATCCGCCATCATGGGCAATGACGACATTGAAACAAAACGTATCATCCCCCATCAATCCATCGCTGGTGCATTGTGGACAGTCTTTGGCAAATCAGGACATTTGCGCGTCCTTACAAAACCCAACACTAGTGACAGCTCTACCGCCAAACTCCCCACTGCCATGCGATTTGATGGATTCCCCCCCAGCGACTTTGATGACTTACGGGATGTCTTCTCGGATATGTACAATGTTACAATGAAACGACATAATATGAGCGCTGCTGGGAATTCTTGGGGAAATACCGACATTGCGAATAAGCATCTTGTATTTCGTCAATGCATACTCCAGGATGCCGATGAGGAGGGGGAGGAATTCGAGCCTCAGGATGGAGATGAGATGTTAAGTTTGGATTTAGGCGAGGTGTCACAGTGTGTCCTTCCGGGCAACAATAGGAATGAGATTGAGATGCAATTCTTGGAATCGGATACCGTCGAGGCTGGGACGGATCAGCTCGTGGCGATTCGGTTCTATGTTCCACCGGATGCCGATGCCGACCCCACCGATAAGGATGCACCCACTAACGCGGAGGTGTTGCAGTCCCATATTATGAACATTGCTCGTGTGAAGAAAACGTCGGGGGCTGTTATTGCCGAGTTTGATGAGAATAAGGGCACGTTTCTCACACCCCGGGGACGGTACTCGATCGAGCTGTATGATTCGTTCCTGCGCATGCGGGGGGCCAAGTATGACTATAAGATTCGATACGATGATATTTCGAGGTTGTTCCTACTTCCGAAGCAGGATGACATGCACATGGCGTTTGTGATCGCATTGGATAAGCCGATTCGACAGGGACAGCAAGTGAGTTTCATTGTTATTGATGATGAAGGGACTTATTGTTGTAAACTTTCACCACATCGCAGCGCTTCTAACATACGCATATCCACCTTCGAACATTAACCCAACATCGCAGAGGTATAACATGCTGGTCATGCAGTGCACCAAAGAACACTCAGAGCTAGATATTAATCTTGATGATGCGACGCTTGAAAAGGAATACAACGGTGACATCCAGGCGCATATGGACGGATCATTTTCCAATCTCGTGGCGAAGACTTTCAAAGTCATCACAAAGAAAAAGGTATTCATCCCAGGGAAATTCGCTAATTCGAATCAGCAGGCCTGTGTGAAATGTGCGCTGCGGTAAGTGTATTAATTCATTTCTCTGTCTCCTCTGACTCGATAGGCTACGAGTGCCTATTCCAACATATCATTCTTTCTTTTCTCTGAAATTTCAGAGCCAACGAAGGACATCTTTATCCCCTCGAAAAGCAATTCATATTCATTCACAAGCCGGCAGTACTCATTCGCTTCGATGAAATTGAATCCGTTGAATTCCAACGCTATGCGGGCGGACAAGGCTCGACGCGTAATTTCGATCTGTGCGTGTCGCTGCATCACACGCCAGGTGACGCCTCGTCTGTCAGGGAGTACACCTTCTCGGGCATTGATAAGACGAATTACGCTGCATTGTACAGCTTCCTCTCGGGAAAGAAGATTCGCATTAAAAATATTCAGGGAGCTGATGAGGAACAGCCAAGTAGCGGTGGAGCACCCATGTATGAAGCGATGGATGGAGCGATGGAAGAAGGCGAAAGTTCAGAAGATGATGACTACGACCAGGACAATCCATCAGGATCGGGTGAGTCTAGCGGCAGTGACAGTGAAGATGATGATGACTTGGGGTCGGTTGCTAGTGACGATTCGGACCTTATACAGCACAAGAAGAAGGCCGCTACGGAGAAGCCGAAATCGTCAAAGAAGTCAAAGGAGAACGCCGTGGAAAAGGCAACTTCTGAGAGAAAGAGAAAGGAACCAGCCAGCGTGGCCTCAAAGAAGAAGACACAGAAGAAGAAGAAGAAGAAGGACCCGAACGCTCCCAAAAATGCGATGACAGGTAAGCAGTGTTGTCTTTGCTTATAGTATTACCCATGTGGTCCGAGCCGCTGACGCAAATTTCTACTCTGCTTTCAGCATTCATGTTCTTCTCTAATGCAAAGCGAAACGAAATCAAGAAGGCAAATCCAGATGCATCATTCGGAGAAATTGTGAGTCTGTGTTATCATTCATCATACAGATTTCCTGTAATCTGCTCATCTGCCAGTGTATTTTAGGGCAAGCTTGTCGGAGTAGCTTGGAACGAACTCGGAGGTAGCGAGAAGGCGAAGTGGGAAGAAAAAGCAAAGGAGGATAAGGTGCGCTATCAGAAGGAAATGAGCAAATACTCGCCGCCGTCGGATGATGATTCAGACGAAGATTCTGATGATAAAAAGCCGAAAGCCAAACGGGCGAAGAAAGATCCAAATGCTCCTAAGCAACCAATGGTGAGTTGGAGTATTGTTTAGAAGTTCTGGTAAATATTGTTCAACGGATGTGCTTATCCAATACTGTTGTCGTTGCCACCAAGAATGCGTACATGTTGTATGCAAATTCCATCAGGGCACAGTTGAGGAAAGAGAATCCTGACCTATCAATGACTGAAGTGGTAAGTTATGGATGCATTAGTTGGTTGCCAGTTCACATTTGTGAATCATCTCATTCACCACAATCAATAATTATTGTCTCAGACAAAGGAGATCGGAAACCGATATAAGTTGATAAGTGCAGACGAAAAGGCCAAGTGGCAGGCAAAAGCAGATGCAGCGAAGGAGGTGTACAAAAGTGACTTAGCCAAGTATAAGAGAACTGTGCCCGATGCCTCCAAGAAGCCAAAGGTAAAGTCGGAGAGCAATAAGAAGAAACCAGATCCTGCACCAGAATCGTCAGAAGATGACTCAGATAGTGATTCGGGAGGTAGCGACAACTCTGACTCAGATGACGATTCTGATTGAGCATGCATGGGACAGGTGTGGTCATTTTACAAGCAGTACATCATTATTTACCCCGTTTCTCTCCTGGAGGCACCAATCCTGTAATCGTTGCTAGCACTGATATGCTCATGGATTATCATACATAGTCGACGACACTATCCGCTGGGTCGCGGATGAGATGAGAAAAGAATAGAGATGGTTCAGATGTGCATAGAGACGACGAATGTTGATGTTGTTGTAGATCAATAGGTCTAATATTTACGACATTAACAGTTTATTTTGACAATTACCGTCATTGACTTGCAATGATAACAGATAGGCCAAATACACGCACTCACACACCAAACCATTGCTACACGTTACTCAGAATATCATCACTGAACCAAGATCCGACCTTGACTACTCCGATCGCCCTCACGAACAACATTCTTGACATCTCTTCGTACAGGCTGTTTCGTGCTCCTAAACCAGAACATATGACCTATATTCCCCTTACTCGTTGCTGGATTCTTCTTCGTCGATTCGCACATTTCCGAGGAATCCGATAATTCGTCAATTGAGGATGCAGATATCGACGGTACGGGAAAGTCCATTGCCTCTGACTCGCTTGACTGTGTTGAAGTACTGTCCGAACCGAATGAAGTAATCTTCTGTACCTTTTCTCTGGTAGAATCAAATGACCTGGAAAACGATGTTGAATAACCATGTTTATCAGATATGCCATCCTGACTGGCGAATCGGCTGTCGTCCACCGTGGCCAAATCATGATTCGCTGCGGCACACCAAACAGAAGGCCTCATGCATCCGAGGAAGTTTTTTGAGTGAATGCTAGAGCCGGTTGTACTTCGAGATTTGTCATCGGGTTCAAGCGTACTTTTTGGGAACCACCGATTCTCCGTACGATTCACTAATAGGAAATTAATGCCAGATGCAGACGAGGCTGAATGGATATCATCAGTCTTTTCTTTTCCAGTATTATCTCTCTCCTCAGCGCAGGACGACTGCGACGCAACTTGAACCTTCGTATTAAGATCATCAGTACCTCCCACTACATCATCCACTCCCGTCTTCACTTGTTCAGAGGTAGCGTTGAATGAAATAAGGTCGTGCTCCACACCTTCATGTGTAAGGGATTCGTTGATAACTCGGGGTGCTTCCTTATCGGCAGATGATACAGAAATACTTTTAGACTTGGCGTTGGAAATCTGTACTTTCAGTTCTTTTATTTCTTCATTGAGGGCCGAGTTCTTTTTGCATTCGGACCTCAGGTTGTCGTCTAAAATCTGCACTTTTTCAACCAGGGCCTTCAGTTCTTCCTCATTTGCCACCTTTTCTTGCCGCGCCTCGATTTTTCTCATTGTCGTTGTGACGGCAATAATTTCAGCGGCAAGTTGAGAAATTTCATACTTGAGCGTGATGACTTGCTCACTTTCAGAACGCAACTTTGCTTCCATCTTCTGCAGCTCTTCTTGGTGTTCGACTAGCTGTAACTCCATCTTCTCCTTCATTAGGCGGGTTTTGACAGCTGCTTGTTCGTTTTCCTTACTGAGTCCCAACTCTTTAGTCCTCATTCCTTCAATTTCTTTCGTTAAGTTGTCAATAAGAAGGCTGAGGGACGCTTGTTGCTTGCGCTCAGACTCTACCTTTGCCTTAATCCGCTTGAGCTCCTCTGCTTGGGCATTCGCGGCCGTCTTGAAATATGCATCGTTGGACGTAAGAGGCCATGATCGAACCCTTGAGGTACCTGTAATGGTTGCGACTTCTTTTGAACTCATGATGACGCTTGTATCGCTGTGTACTGTTCGTGATTCCATAAAAGCCATGGACGGAAGGCAACTGCTGGTAGCACAATATGTGAGTTCATTGACCTTGTTCATTGACGCAAGGAGGATGTCGCCTGACAACCAAATAGAGTCCTTCAGTCCTTGGATACGTTTCATTATCTCTGATGCAGGGGACAAATCTTCGTTGGCAATTGGAGCTTCCTCTGTTGTGTTCGATGTAGAAACGCTGCTACAGTAGGATATGCTCAAGTCTGTGTGAGGGTACTCAACAGGCAGCATGTTAACCTCATCAATCTCATTGTCTTTCATGTGCAAATCATCGATATTATCTTTCTGCAGTTCAGCACTGTTTCGACAGCCCAAGATGACTCTAATTCCGCGCCTCTTCTTCGATGGGGTCCCGACAGTCACAGAGGCCGCGTCGCCTGCCTTGCTTTTGGTACTCCTAGGCGTTGCCGAAGCATAACCATCAATACCCTTTTTGGGGCTTTTTGTCCAGAACTTCGTCATGCTGTTGGTTTGATGTAGCGAATTAATCCCTTGGAGACGCGATCGTTTTCAAGGAGATGAATATCATCTTCGTAGTCATCTATGTCACCTATTATTGTTATGTCGATGAGTTGTAAAAGGAAAAGAATGAGGGCCCAAAGGATGATGACCGGTGTTTTGTGAAGTGGATGGAAGTTGAATTCAAGGGGCATGTTGTGGCATTCAACGGAGGGCAGAAATGATTTTGTCAAGAGCAATGCACACGCATCACCAAATTGAGAAAGTTTACGTAGAATCTTCCTGTAGAAGTAACGTAGCGAGAAATCATATAAATTCCTATGTCGAAAAGATCACCACTTGGAAGTCGGCGAATGAACGGAAAGAACCTCATCTAGCTTGTGTCTGGTTCTGTGCGTTGAATGGGCTTTGGGGCACCAACCATGACGTCGATCCGATGATCCTACTACTACTAGAGTATCTACTGTAGAACGATACTCATACTACCTTGACGGTTATCATCATCATGATGATGCTGCATCGTCAATCTACCAGTGTACAACAACCTCATGGATGCCACTCGATGAATTCAGTACGTTTCAGCCGATCATTGATAGACTGAATGGGTGACCTACGCAAATAAACAAAGGGAGCCCACAAATACAGAAGAGAAGAACAGCGTCAGATTATAATATCGTCCCCACATCGTAGTCATCAAGGATGAGAACGCCGATTTCGCCACGGACTCGGAGCGCTGATGGCAAAACAAACAGATTCTTGGCGAAAGGCGGCAAAACGGCAACAATGGCCAAATCTGCGGGGGGATTCGGTGACGATCCTGCAGTAAAGACGAAGTCAAATACCCTCCGTACATCGTCAAAAGACGTTGTGACCAGGAACGATGAGGTGAACGTCGAGGTGAAGAGGAGTGTGAGCCTCCATTCTCGAATTTGTTTGCCGGGTGTCACTAAGAGCAAGGCGAAGGTACAAAAGAGACAGCCTCAGCAAGACAGATCAAGAAAACAAAATCAACAAGAAGAAGAACTCCGGCAAGCACCACCAAAGGAGAAATTGATGGATAAAACAGATACACCGATGCCGGCCGATTCAACTGTTATTAACAATACCGGTTTGCACCGACCACCCAAAGATGGAGTTTCGGTAAAGAACGATATCACACATTCGGCCACACAAGCCAATGCCGAGACGACCAAGTACATTCCATTACGTCAGCGCGTTAGAGAGCGTGAAAAGAAGAACCGAGATAGTTGCGTTCAATCCCATATTCCAAAAGCCACCCAACTTTCTCCAGATAACAAGGTCACTGGACATTCGGTTCGAAAAAGTAAGGTCAACATGCACTCCTCTCCCAACAACACGAAAGTACAATCCAGAGAACAGCATAAGGAACATCATTCTTCGTGTGCTCCTCCGGAGAAGGTATCAAAATCTCCTCATCAGGAAGAGGGTGATAACAATTTTGCCAAGAATGACGGCGTGAAAGATACAAACAAAGTGGCAAGTGATGGCGAATGCTTGGATACCAAGGCTTCACTCTTCTCTCAGGCAGCGAATGCGATCATATCAGGTGCAGCATCCGCATATCTTGCCCTCACGGAAGCTGGACCAGCCAAGTTCAGTCCAATCATACCATTTGAAACGAATTGTACAGACACCCTGATGCCAGCAAGAGTTCTCTCATGTACATCTAAAGCACATGATGGAAATGATGAGGGTCAGGGATGTTGCCGGGTTGAAATTAATGAGAATGAGACCAGCGATGAAGTCGACTGCAACAAAACCAATTCTAATTTACAGCATGATGTCTCTACCGTTGGGGAGATTCTTCATGATCTTGATACGGACTTACGAGCTGAGAGGGCGCTGAAGGACCCTGCACAAGGCAGGCAACCCAAAGCTGAAATAATGCCTGTTTCTCGAGGTAAGCAGAAGCCAGTGGACCAAGCGATTACTACGATGTCATCATCTGATAAAGAGCAGCAACAAGGAGACAAGTATGGGAGGGAGCAATGCGGAATACTAGAAAAAAAGGATGAAACCACATCGACAGAGGTTGTTCACTTAAAGCAAGCCATTGCTGCTGCCGAGGCGCGAGAGAAGTTGTATCTGAGCAACCAACGTTTCATGGAAGAGAAGTTGTCATCACTGAAAAGAGAACTAGATGCGGAGCGAAAGATTGCGCAAGACCGAGAGAAGGAGCTCAAGATACAAACAAAGCGCGTAACAAACCAGGGCAATCTGGAGAGGAACATCTCATCGCTGCAAAACGAACTTGAATCGGACCGCAAGTTTGTGTGTCAAGACAAGGAGCTCAAGAAACCAAGAGGATTCTTTGGTGATTTCCAAAAGAAGTCTAAAATGATTAAGAAAGAAATGACCAAACCGACTGTGATAGAACCTATCCAAAATGAAGCCATAGTGCAAGGTCAAGGTTCAGTTTACGAACTTGATTTAGCTCTGCAGTCGTCATCTCATGATGATGCTTCCGAGTCAGACATGGAATCGGATGGGAACAGCTCAATTTCCACTGTAACTGAATTGACTGGTACTCAAGGGGTTATCGGAAATATCTCCTTAGTTGAAGCGCCGACAGCTACGGAGGATGATATTGAATTGGAACTGAAAGGGAATGAATGTCGTTTGGAAGATATAGACGACGATTCAACAAGGTCTAAGACAGATTGCAGCTCCGATAATCTATCCAGTCATCTATCCAGTGAAAATCAGAGTGGATGGCTCCAAAAAATTCTATCGCCGCGAGACTCAGAAGCCAATGATGAATCAATAAGTAGTTCGTTCACTAATCCTGATAGCATGAGAGGTAAACATGCTGCATGGAAATGGTTCAGGTTTCGTTCGAAAGAGATTCGAATGTCAAAAGATGGTGAAGAGGCTGATCCCACAAGCTTAGAGGATGGTATTTATGATACGAGCTCTGAATACACCTCAGAAGATGAGGCAGGGACATCAAAGTCCTTTGATTACACACTATCATATGACAACTCGGCGTCATTCTCGGTAACAACTCCTGAATCTGCTGACATTGAAGTTCCGAATCCGTTGTCAGCCAGCTCCAATAGTTGTTATGAGACATCAAGCGAACTAGAACAGAATGGGTCATCAACAAAATGTGCTGAAGAAGAAATCAAATTGACTCCAAGGAAAAAAGACAAGACCGACAGCGCAAAGCAAACTCGGCTTGATGGTGGACTTGGACTGTTAGCTTTATGAAATGGCGGTCTGAATTATTCGGACATGCATATTTGTTTCTGATTTGTGGAATACAAGTAAGATAGATCTTGGTATCGAAATTTTACATTGTATGGCATTCTATTCTCTCAACAAACGCTCTCTTATAGATTGAAGGCGAACACTGGCGAGAATTGAATTATCGGCGTCGTTACCTCCTTTGTGAGTACAAATTTATCGATTTGTTGTGTGCTGCTCCTGCTGCTGGACCAGGTGCGAAGGATCGTCCTTGGCAGGAGTCCAAGCTTGAATGACAACGACATTAAAATCCTTGTTATGGGATACTATTAGCTCCTTCTTATTCGTTTTGATTCTCAGATTCTTCAGGTCGTCATTCGGATTTAGATCTCGGGTAACATGTTTCGCAGTCTGGACGAGCATTGTGGTACTCTGGTCGCTCAAGTGGTTGCGCGAAGATGAGGTTATCACTATTCAGAAACAATTATAAGGAGTAGGTGATCCTCGCACTCTCACCTGTGCAATGATTTCCGAATTGCTCTTTGCAATCGTCGCCGAAGATCGCAGCACATCTCCATAGCCGTTGCAGATTACATAGCTAGGAAGGAATGGGAGATGAGGTAAAAACTCATCGGTAGCAGTTATCGGCGAACACCGAAATTGAGTACTCACCCTTCCACACCCTTTTGTTCTCTGATTCGTTCCAAAGCTTCTTCGACTGCAGACTGAGAGAGAATGCATAGACACAAAACGAAACGTTAGATATGATGCTGAAATGCAAAGAGTGCCCGAGCGCGCCGACTTGGCGGTCGTCGCTCTCACCATCGTGTAGCGTGTGTGAAGTCAGAGGCAAAAAGATTCAGTTGTCAATGATGTCAAGTCGAAACGCTGTTGGATTAATAATTTAAAACCCAACGACTTTCACTTCTTTCAACGAGTGTGAATGTTCAGAGAACGAAGAACAATCTCGCGGCGAACACGGTCATCAACCAGGGATCACCAATCATAGGTAGAACTATATATTATTGCGTTTGATTGACAACGACGATGGACAAATGGTCAAAGAAAAAGGCTTCAGGTCAGTAAAGCTCACATCATTGATACAATACTCGATTAGAAGATCATTCTACCTACGTTTCTGACGCTGCAATGTTAATTCTCGACATGAAAAGAAACATGTGGTGGCATCGGCATGTCAAAGTATATCGACTCCAATGAGACAAGACGATTGAGCCGCCTCAAGAACGTCAAATCATCCATTGGTAGCAAAATGTCTCATAGTGGTTGGCTGAAAAGGCAGATTGAAAAGCGAAGGCTAGAGAAGCTTCGACAGCAGAAGGAGGAAGCCACGAGGAAGCCACTTGGCAATGGTATTCAAGTCGACACCAGGATTAGTAAATCCGATGCTGTTTCGAAGTGTGGTCTCAAGCTGAAAGTTACCAAGGAGCAGGGAGAAATGAGTAGTACTCCATTAAGGAGGAGTACAACTCAAGAGAAGCCAGCTATGGAAGCACCTCGGTGGGAGGTGCGTGACAAATCATCGGATATTTGTAGATCTAACTCGAGAATTTCAGTCGACTTGAAGACCAATTCATCTGGTGTATCCTCTACATCTGCGCCAGTTGATGATTCCACTTTTTCAATGAGAAAGCAACCTCCCACCAAGCCAACAAACCGGACTTCTTTCACGAGGCTTAACGATCATGATTCCCTTGGATGCGGTTCCAATCAACGATCAAGCCAAAAGGAGAACAAACGCCACCATTGCAACTCAACTAATACTGAGTCAAATCACAAGGACGTGGTGGAACATGCAGGCTCGACGAAAAAGAGTAGTACAACCAGCAAAAAAATCTTCATGGACATCGACTCCTTGAGACGAGAGCACGCCAGTGCAATCAAGATGTTGCAAGAGCTTGATATCAAAGAAGGATTGAAACGTCGTTCGCTTGACTCGAGCAATGATCATTCGACTGATTCTATTCCTGGAGAAGAGGATGACATTGTTGTTGAAATGCATACTGGAAGTATGAATGAGCAGCGAGCGCGCAGTGATAACGATTTTGCAGTCGATGATGAATCCACAGATGACGAGAACAGCAACAGTAGAAATCGACGCAGGAGCAACAGCAGATCAGTACCAGGAAGTGATGAAAAATCATTCGCTGGAGTAGATGATATTAGCACCGGCCGTGCCGGTATCCAGCGAGATCACCAACACTGCATGATAGATGACATATTTGTGAAGGATCATAGTACTAGTATATGCAGCAGAGGCTACAGCCACGAAAGTAGTTGTACCCCTAAGAAGACGACCTCTGAATTGTTCCTGAGTGGAGATGTTGACGAGACGAATTGTGCAGTATTGTTGGCGACGGAAGAGGAGGAAGATAATGCACTTGCAGACGATTCCTTTTTGAATAATATGACGCATCTGTCAATTAGCCTTCGAGACGAGTTTGATAATGAGGGTGATGATATTAATATATGCTCTAACCAATAGAGCTAATACTCCGGTGTGTGTACCATCACCGATTTGAACGACCCGTGATAATTTTGCATTAAGTAATTCATCTGTTGTGATTGTAGTCGTTAGACCCAGATTGCATTCAGAGCGCATCTAAACATGGTGTGGTGCCCCGACTAGTGTTGCTCAAATACTGACAGAATCAGCAAACAAATGTTGTACCCCCACTGTCAAACTCTATTTTGGAACCGAAAATCCCATGGCAACCTTGGCCGCCTTCAATGTTGTTTGTGCAATCGCCTCCGCCGCATCGGCACCCTCTTTCAACACATTCCTCAAATATGTTTCATCGGCACGTACCGCTGCATACTTCGTCTGGATTGGTTCCAAATGATTCACAATTGTTTCAGCCAATAATGGTTTAAATGTTCCCCATTTCATTCCAGTAACCTCCGCTAATATATCCTCCTTGGTACGATGGGGTTGTACAGCAGCATAAATGTTCAGTAGGTTGGTTGCCTCCGGTCTATCGGGATTGTTCCACTCAATTCCTGTCGTGTAGGAATCGGTCTTACACTTTTTGATTTTATCCCGAATAACATCCGGAGGATCCAGGATATTGATACGAGAATAGTCCGATGGATCCGATTTGGACATTTTCGAAGTACCCTCAGTCAAGCTCATGACACGTGCGACACCTCCGATGCCATCCTCATCTTCACCACCCGAAGGAGCACTTACAATCATAGCCTCCGGCTCGGTAAACACCGGCCGACTTGGCACACCAGCTTTTTTACATCGATTCTTGTACTGATTGCCACGACAATATTCCGAATTGAACCGGCGGACAATATCCCGTGCCAATTCGAGATGCTGACGTTGATCCTCGCCCACAGGGACACGATCGGCTTGATAGAGTAGAATGTCTGCGGCCATGAGAACGGGGTAGGTGAAGAGACCAACTCCCACGCCACTATTGTTGCTGGAAGATGCGCTGCCATCATCGGATGCTTCAGCTGCCTTCGCCGCCTTCTTAGCCTTATCCTTATACTGTATCATCCGCTCCAACCAATTCATGGGCGTAACGCAATTCAACAACCATGCCAATTCGGCATGTGCCGAGACATGACTTTGAACAAATATCTTCGATTTGGTAGGATCGATACCCGATGCAATGTACAGTGCCGCCGAGGCTAGTGTCGATTCCTCAAGTTGCGATGGATCTTGTGGTACTGTGATAGCGTGCAAATCTACCACGCAGAAGAAGTTTTCGTTAATGATAGTGTTGTTGTTGTTGTCTCCGTCAACTTCATTTTCATCCTGAGCACCGGGAAAGAACTTTCCAGTATTCTGAAACTCAACCCATTGCTTGATTGCTCCTAGATAATTGCCAAGATGGAGTGAGCCCGTGGGCTGCACTCCGCTTAGGATGCGACGCGTGATGACCTTTTTTGGAGTAGGGCCAGCTTCACCATTGGTAGTGCTTACTGGAATAGTCGCCGCAGATGCTGTTGATGCTGGTGCCGCCGCTCCTTCGACAAATAGCTTGGTGGTAAACGATGACGGAGCATTCACTCCTCCGACACGGCCGACAAGAGACCGGCCAGCAGCAGTAGCAGCAGTAGCGGCGTGATGACATTTAGGGGCAAACGAGAGACATGGCCGAGATATCATCACGAGCCCTGCAGCTGCCGCCATTGTCGACAGGGACAGCTTCATTGGGAGAACCGAGAAAGGATCACTATCGAGTACTAATTGCTCCCTTGCTCCAGGTTGACTGCGACGACGATGAGTACGGAGATGATGGATTATGGTGCACTTTGATTCGTCGGATGTGCT
>JALLBK010000520.1:0-11481 GCA_036940085.1 Discostella pseudostelligera | reverse complement strand
CTCCTGCGGCTAGCGACGGTGGCATTGGTTCGAGACTGTTGCTCTTCATGATGATTAGGGAGGAGGATGACGAGAAGATGACGGTGCAAGGGTTCGTTGGGTGGACGATAGGGACGATAACGATACTGAGCTCGTTGCCTTTGCTTGGATTGATGTCCGTCATCCACCTCGATCTATCTTAGGATCTTCGTGCAATCTCTCTATCTCGTGCACCTTTTCATGCTCCCACACACAACACCACGAGAAAAAATGGCGCATCCAAAGATTTGGCGGGAGACTCTGTGGCAAAGATTTGGCGGGAGAAGGTCGACGACTCGACTCATCTTTTTTACACAGTAATTTGGCGGGAGACATGACGACTCGACTGGTCATACTTACACGTGGCGCTCAAGGCTTCATCATTCATCATCCTGCATGCCGCCCTACTTATGCCGGCCGGCCACCGCTCTCCCTCATCCAATGGGAGTGTGCTCCTCCATCATGATACTACTCCTATTACGATAGCAATTGCTTATTTGATTAAAGAACATCTACTCCTACCAAATAATTCGATGATGTGCCTTTCCAAGAATCGTCTAGTCAAAGAGTCCTTTCCACGGATCTATCTTATCAACCTAATTGATGATGCATCACGTCAAAATGAAGTCAGAGAGAACACTAGTTGTCAAAATAACGCAGGCATATTCAACACAGCGACGTACCGGCTTGTTGTCAACATCTCGAATGAACCTGTAGACTTCGACTGAACATGATTAATAATAAGTATGTAAACCTTAATAATGAGATTTGCCACAGGAACAATGAACAACACATTAATGTGCGGATATTGCACGACGTACCGAGTCCAACTTCAAACACTTGGACACCCTTAGCAATCAGTTCATCATTGTCAAATCCAATAGATCTTGCAGTCGAACCTCGGGTTAGATCGTAATTCAAGCGGAGTCCACTACAGGAGTGAGTACGACAATCAGACAGTTAGTTCATGGAATGTGGAAAGTCTCGTTATAACGCACGATGCACACGATACCAACCTTGCTCCATCTTCACCAACACCCATCGAAATGAATTCTCGACTACTGATCATCAACTGTCCCGCATCTTCCAAGAAACTTGCACTCTCTTCCGCTTCATCGAAGGATGCGACATGAGTAGATCCAGTTTTATACCGAAAGCATTCTGGATTCGGTTTCAATCGGAACAGGAAGCACTCCCCATCTCCGTATCCATCCGGATTATGGTGCCATGTTTGGGTAGCATACATACCAATGACAACACCGGTACCCAAAACTTCCATTATGGTGATTGTGTGTTTTGCAGAGGAACAGCATCGGTAGAACATTTCCAATGATCGTCCGTGATAGTTCGACGAATAGATGAGGTCTAGTTTGGTGGATTGTAAGGCGGGTGGTAGCCACTGTGCTAATTGCAAGCGTTCCGGACTATGTTTTGCCAATACAATAGGATATTTTCCTTCCACCAGACCCAAAGGCTTTTTATCCTCATGTATCGAAAAGGTGCTTTGATTCTCTTCTGCCCATGCTTCATTGTTAGTTATCAATCGTTGCACAAAGTCTCGACCAGGAAATATTGGCCGGGTCAATATCCGTAGACTTGTCTGAACACCGTAGGCTTGATGATTCAAGAATATATCAAATTTAAAGTGCTTCGAGTGAGAAAATCTTCGCACTCCCTCCCAAAACATGGCGGCATTATCGCAATGTTCTCGAACCGATTCGCCAAAGTGGGCATGGGCCAGACAGCAAAGGGTGGTCCCGATGCGAAAAATGGCATGCGACCCCTCCCCCGTAAAAATGTCCATAACACGCAAGACGTGCTTTCGTTTCAGTAGTGGTGCAAAGAATCGTTTGAGTATTGGTTCTAGTCCACTTGGCTTCAATGCTCCTGTCTGCTCCATGACAAGAGCGGTTTGTGGAAAGCATCGTTTCATTAAATCAACAAACGTCTGCATAATTATACATCCAGTGCAAAAGAGATGATTAACATGCACTTCAGATGCAAAATTAATGATGGAACATAGGCGATATTCTCAATCTCGCCTTACCTTACACCATGACAAATGTTGAACTCTTGAAATTGCTAAAAAATACGAGGAATCGTCATGAATCATTTGACGGATTGTTGCGTAGGTATAACTTTCCTATCAATGTAAAAAGTAGCACAATGCCAAAAGTGAGAATATTGCAAAATCTAATGCAAAGAAACGAAACTCAAATGACGAAGAATCAAGGTATTGACCTACCGGCATGAAAGAAAGCAAAAGACACGTAATCTCGGGAAGCAATGGACAAAATTCCAACCCCAAACTATCTCGTGCTGCATGCAATACCTTGGTTACTGATTGTATTCCTTTTTCATGTATGGGTGATCGTCCACCATGGGATAATATATCCATGAGATTATCAAGTCCAACACCAAAATCTAATAATTCAGCACGTTCCAAATCGGATGGGTCGGGAAATAATGATTTGAGTGTTAGATCCCATCCGTGTTCTGGTCGTCGTCCAATAATAATTTGTGCAAGTTATTTAGAAATGATGAATATGAGGTGTTGATCCAGATAGGAATAGTGCAATACATGTTTTTGTTCATATCACTTCGAGACTTACCAATTACACGCATCTTCCGCAATGTGCCAAACTCATCACAGTCTCGTTTCGACATGTTGGGATTTGCCGCCGAGACTACATTGATAATCCATATGGCGCATCGTAATGAGGGGGGAATGCCTCGACGACATAGTAGTTGCATCTCCTCCCGACCACGTGGTTGTGATGCCATACTAGGTGATGGGAGCCCAGCCTGTTGCTGTTGTTGCTGACCAGCGCCCGAAGCCGCCGCCGCAGCGGCAGCACCACCGACACCCGAAGTCCAACCCAAATTCGCCGGTATAAATTGATCAATGTCATGGCCACGAAGGGTATCATGAGAAGAACAGAATAGGTCTAGGGGATTGAACCCTACGAGTGGGTCGGCATCGTCTTGCTGGGCGGAATTCATGGTTGCCCTTTTTGGCTTTGCTGCTTCGATGTTGGTGAGAACTGCGAACGGTGTCGAGACAGAACTTGAGCGATACATTCGCATACCAAGGCACGAAGGAACTCATGTATGTGAGCGCCAAACAAGAAAAGGCCGCCAGGTGGAAGGTGGAGGCCGGTACTTGTACCAACCTGTACCAACTTGTACGACACGTAGATAGGTAGTACGGTACGCCTAGGAAACTGTGGAGTTTCGAATCTTTGAATTTAGTGCTATCTAAATTTATTTTCAATCTTCCCCTCACATTCAATAGCCTTGAAATATCAAATACTACTTATCAATACTCCTATCATTATCAGCGCGAATATCCAAATTTACATACAACTATACTTTGGGTGACACCCCAACTCTCAAAAGATTGGCTGCGAATGACGGATGATGGATTCATAGTTTATGTTGTTCGGGCTGCATCAGCCGCCAAGGCCTAAGATTTCAAAGATCCACATGATACGGTCTTGATGTTTGTCATTGGAATGTACCATCCGCATTCCGAAAACTAGTAGATAAAGAAGCTGAACAATGTATTAAGTTGGGGGAATCCGACATATATTCCATTGACGTGTCTGCTGTGTAGGGACTCGAATTTTTGAAGTGTCCATCAAAACAGTTGAAATACTCCGGCAATAATTCGAGAATACTTAGGCGACCCATCATCATGGACAACAACGAAGCACCCGCAGACGAGATTAAGATGGCGGCGACGCAGCAGCCCGACTATCCCCCTGAAACTCATTCCACTACCCATCATCCACATCGTTTTCATCCCATAACCTACACGGAAGGTGGTGGCGGTGATTCGTCTGGCGGTAGCAGTGCCATGAATGCTCTAGCTGCGGCGGCAGAAGCTCGATCATCGCCGTCATCGTCAACATTGGCGGCTGTTGCCCCAACAACCCATCGCACTGGCAGTACAACAACTTCGGTAGCAACAGGAGCGGGGGTAGCACCAACAATGTCCACCCCACAGCAGCCGCCACAGCTCACTACGTCACCACCACTTTCGGCGACAATGCAATACATCCCACCGGGGGGGCGAGTGGTTGAATCGGGACAAGAACAGACGGGTCGTTGGACACGTGAGGAACACGAGGCATTTTTAACTGGATTGCAGCTGTATGGGAAAGAATGGAAGAAGGTAGCCGCGGGGGTGAAGACACGTACGGTGGTGCAGACGCGGACTCATGCACAAAAGTATTTTCAGAAGTTGACCAAGGGATTGGATGTACGTTCCATCCATTTTATTTCCATTGATGTGTGGATGGGTTTGCTTTGGAGAATTGTTTCTATCTTCATCACTCACCATCTTTGTCGCTTTAATTGTCCTTAATTTTGTGCATTGNAATTTTGTGCATTGCTTCATTGGTTCATCCCCAGGGTGCAAGCGAAAGTGAAATCCAAGCCGCCATGGAAATGCTCGGGGAGGCTGGATCCACCCCCAATCCCATGAAGGTGGCAAATTTTGCAGCTGCCGCAATGGATCTGGGTATTGGAGGTGCCTTGCCGTCGACGTCGACTGCATCCAAGAAGAAACGTAGCGCATCCAAAGTGCCATATGCGGCAGTGCATCCTCCAAAGACGCCAAATCCAATCTCCCACCCAATCTCAAGAACGGACTCGGCAGCGACTGCCGCGACTTTGCTGAATATGTCGAACGACCGACGAGTTTCTGCCACCTCCATTGGCCCATCGAGTGCTACGTCAGCTACCACTACCGCTGGAGGAGCCTATCCTTCGCAACATGGGTTTACAATGAATGCAAATGATGCCAACATCCTCGGCGATGTATCATCCACATCTGCATCATCTTACGTATTTGGGTCCATGGTTGGAGGTGGGATATCCATTGCACCACCACCCACGCATGAGGAACTTCTCCAGGCTGGGAAGTATCCCGAACCAAGTCCAGCAGCTTGTGGGAAACGTAAATTGGCGGAGATTGCCGCTGCGCAAATGCTTGCGGGTGTCGTTGGGGCAACAAAGCGACGATTGATGATGAATGAACCTGCTTCCGCCACAAAAATGACGGCAACTGAATCTGAGGAAGTCCTGGGCAAGGATAGGTCCGCCACTCCACCGCCTCCTCCTCCACCCGAACAGGGTACTTATATGAACACGCCAGGCGGAACATTTGATGCTGCTTCGATCAATGCCGTATCAAACAAAGTCCAATATGGGAGTCTGATTGGGCATGGTGGAGCACTGCAAATCCTCAATCCCGATAATTTTGGCGATCAGAGTAATGCCCTTAATAGGATACGTTCGATGAGTGGATCTGCTTCTCCACATACCCCCTGGGATGGTCAGATTGCGGCACTTGTCAGGTAAGGATCTCATCTCATGGATGCAATTGCAACTTATACCTGCTCACTCCATCAAATTTCTAACCATTTGTTCCTCACAGTCAAGTCAAGGGACACGAAATACCAGCGCTACCACTACCACCGGCCCAAGATCCCAACGCTGCGTACAGTGTACCGAACGAAGCTGCAATGTTGAACAAAGTAGAGGCGGCGTCTGAAGCAACCCTTTTACCATTGCCCCTCCGCAGTCCTCGATCAGTTCTACATGTGGCCATCTGTAATAGTTCAGTGACTGAGGTGTCCCAACTATGCTCTACTCTTGCAGGATCAAATTCTCCGGTAATTAACGAGCGCGATGATGCAGGATTTCATCCGCTTCACTCGGCTGTGGCATTGGCTTTATTAGACCAGGCAGGATCCAATTGTCGGGAGGCGTTAGAGATATGTCAACTGCTAATCAATAACGGCGCAGATGTGATGTGTTGTGATAAGGAAGGGAACACTCCCTTGCACTGGGCAGCACGTGCTGGTCATGCCGACGTTCTAGGACTGCTTCTCCAGAAAAATTGCCCTCTCGATGCACAGAACGATGCCGGAGAAACCGCTCTTCATTGGGCAATGCGTGCAGGAAATAGGGGAGCTGGAGCTGTAAAAGCTCTTGTTGAGAACGGCGCACGGGTCAACGTATTCAATCGAAATTTTAGACGTCCTCTTGACGTTGCAGCCAATGGATTTGAGAGCAAGCGCGAAGGAGAAGGTGACGACATTACTGAGAATGATGCTTTGGCGTCGACGGTCAATCTAAGGGAGAGACGGTCTGCACGTTGGAACCTGATGAGATTATCGCCGCAATGTCGAACATTAGTTCTACATCATCACGAATGTATGGAGCATTTGGCAAAGGCTGATCATGATTGGGAGGTGCCCGATAGGATAAGCAATATCATGTCAACTCTGACGAATCGGACTACCGAATCTTGTGTCCCCGAAGACGAGGAATGCTTCAGACCATGCGAGATAACCGTATCAAATGAGTTCGAGCGAGCAACGCTTGAATTGCTGAGTAGAATTCACAGCGCTGAGTATTTGAGTTTTGTCAATGACTTGAGCAAAGAGTTAGAACGAAAGAGAAAACAACAACTCATCGAAGACAGTCAGTCTAATTCACTAGGAGAGGACACCGACAAAAAACGAGAAGTCGTCCCATTCACGCCGATGGTATGCGCCGTTATTTATCCGAAGGTTTGATCCATCATTTCCGTGGTCTCATATTTTTGTTTTCTCTTTCTCTTTGTAGATCCAACGAAAGATATTTAAGGGCACACCGACGAAGGAGGACGGACATTCAGATACAGCATTTAGCGCTGGATCACTAAAGGCTGCAAGAAGAGCAGCTGGTGCAGTCCAACATGCCGTTGATTGGTGAGAACACACATACCTGCTTTGTTCATAAATACCGATTACGATAACTAATATCCTCCGTCCATAATGAAAGCGTGCTTGTTGGTAGAAATCGCAATGCATTTTGCATCGTTCGTCCCCCTGGTCATCATGCTGGAATCAACGGACTGTTGTCTGACGCCGAATCGTGTGGGTTTTGTCTATTCAATAACGTCGCTGCTGGAGCCATGCATGCCCTTTCCGACGAGCAGCATCGACCAAAGTGCGAACGTTGCGCAATTGTTGATATTGATGCACATCATGGCAATGGTACGGAAGAGATTGTAAGAAAATGCCACGACTCTGGAAGATTATTATTCTTCTCGGTCCACCTCTATGATTATGACAAACCAGTGAAGGGAAAATTCCAGTACAAGTTTTATCCTGGAACAGGTGCCGAGGATGAAGTCGCTCATAATATTATCAACGTGCCGATAGCCCCATTATGGAGAGAAAAAGACGTGTTTAAAAGTATATCTTTGGCATCGAATGGAGGTGCATCAATGCCAACAGAACTTCGGCAAACACGGCAACGATCCAAGGAGGATGCAGCGCGAAGGGTTCCTTCAGTTCCTGATCTTAGCGCATTTAATACCGAAGAAGCAATTCTGGTGGCTTCGCTGAAACCTATCAATGGCAATACATCGGTGGAGACGGCGAGTGTGACATCGGATTCAAGTCAATCATCGAAACCTCGACAACCGCTGCCGTCAGCGTCGCCTCATTACCCTCCTCACTATTTGATGGGAGTGGGAAGACTTGCATACAGACGTGCAATCCAACATCGTTTGCTTCCAGCATTGCGAGCTTTCAACCCTGACCTGATTATCTTGAGCACAGGATTTGACGCGGCTCGTGGAGATGTGGGGAATGCACGCCATTACATCAATGGTACTGAAGCTATGGGTTTCGATCTCGAACCTGATGACTATGCATGGACAGCCAGGAAGGTGAGTTCGTTCACTGTATCACAGCTGCTCGTCAATGATTTGTCACTCTGGTAATTCAATACCCTAAACTTACAAATCATTCTGTTAGGTCTGCGAGATTGCCGATATATGCTGCGATGGTCGGGTTGTCTCAGTTTTGGAAGGAGGCTATGGTCGTACTCCGCCTAGTGTACCCGCGCCACCAGTATTTGGTGACGAGCCTGCCTCAGAACCAGTGAAACAAAGGCTTGACAAGTCTTTCTTTTCTGAATGCGCCATCCAACATCTGAAGGGATTGGTCGACCCGTATTACACAGATGAACAAGATCAGAGAGACGCATCCAATGGAAAGCGACCCTGAATTCAGTACAATGTTTAGTCGATTTTGACGAAGCGTTTAAACGCATCCCATACTCTTGTGGTTATAATGCATAAACTCTTAATGTTTGACATGACGTATCTTTCGCTTGTGCAATGTAGAATCCGATGTTGTGCACGTGCACATTATGCAATATCCAAGTGTGACGAGAGGTCGGCGCTAATGCACCGAGGAGGCCAGCGCTGATGTAACGTACTATGGCAGCGCACTTCAATAAGATCCATGCAAGATAAGTCTCCTGACAATGAGCAATCGATGAGTGGCAATGATCAAGCAAGAAAGGTGTTGAAAAATCACGAAGCGAAAGAGGATAGTAGGCAGGTGTCCAGACATTCTCGAGGGGATAAAAATGATCTTATCAATGATGCAGTGAGGAAACATGTGTTTCGAGGATGCTGCTCTGCCTAACAATCCCCATTCCAAGGTTTTACCTTCGATGTCTAGGTCGTCTGCATCATTATCCCCCACACTGTGATGCAAAAAATCATTTGCTACCACCCTCACCACCCCTCATATCCTAGGCACTACCCACTCTAATCTAATGGAATTTTTGTCGTCTCTCAAATGTAAAAAGATTCATTCACCGATGTACTACCCGACGAAGTCACCGACAAAATCGACAATCCAAAGCTCACAATCATAATCATACCAATCCAAAATCTCCAATCCCCCTGCAATGATCGAATGTTTGGCATACTTGGCATGTTCGCCTTCATATCTTTCGATGCATCATACACATTCTTGGCAACCTTGTTGGTAGCTTTAGTTGCCGCAATTTCCACCTGACTTTTGTACTTTCCGGGCCGTTTGGCAGGCTGATCCCGATTTTCGACTACCTTTTTCCATTCGGCATCCCAATCGATTGACCCTTCGTAGACTTCACCCACCAGTTTTTCTTCACCGACATCGAGTATTTCTTCTTCACTTCCAGGAGTATTGTTGGGGTTTTCGCTGTGTAGTACTGACGTTGTTGTGAAGCTAACTGGCCGATGCTGCTGGAAAGTGTTTGTTGTCATTGAACGTCCATCGACGAGGGTAGTAATAGTAGGAGACCTACGAGGCTGATACTGAAAGGATACGACGAATGTCGAAGAGCTTGCAGCGATCAAGATCAATGCTGCGGCGGCAATTGAATTAAATTTCAGAGATGAAAACAACATGATGGTCTAATGAAATGATCACTCGAACAAATAATTCTTCATCAATGGTTTATGTGCATAGGAAGTTCTGATGCTGATGCTGATGCTGACGATGTGGCATGTGGCATGCGGCAGCATCATGGATCATGTCATTGCGGCATGCAGGTGGCAGGTGGCTGGCGGCGTCGGATTCGGTGCGCGGTGCGAGAGATCTTTCGGAAGAAGAATTGGCGGGAAGATGACGTCAACAACTCTGTCTCAGGATATGGCGGGAAGAAAGATACTGCCCTTCCCGCCATTTTCGACACATGTTTCATCGCCACAATATCGCCACTCTGAAAGATTTGCTTCAACAAGCCGCCGTCATCGTCGTCGGCAAACACATAAAACCACAGCGGTAAGCAGCATGCAGCCAGCAGGACAACAACCTACACCAACACAAAGTCAAACCCCGCAACCATGAAGACCTCCGCCGCCCTTGTCCTATCCGCCCTCAGCATGGCCTCGGCCTTTGCTCCAGTGACCAACAAGGCCACTTCCACCACCGCCATGGATGCCTGCGTTTCCAAGCAAACTGTCCTTTCGGAGCCCGACACTACCGAATTCGGTGGCATTTGGGATCCTCTTGGATTGGCCGATATTGGATCCGACGAAACCATTGCTTGGTACCGTCATTCGGAGATTAAGCACGGACGTGTGGCCATGGCTGCCTTCGTAGGATGGTGGGCTGTCGGCGCTGGTGTTCGATTCCCCGGTGAACTTGCCCATGGTCTTGACTTTGCGTCGATCCCCTCCAAGGGACTTGAGGCTTGGGATGCTGTCCCAGGCTGGGGTAAGGCGCAGATGCTCCTTTTTGCTGGACTTATTGAACTTCATGATGAGATCTTCCACTCCAGACGTGGAACTCACTACTTGAAGGGTGGAACCCCAGGAAAGGTGTGTTTGACAACATGATGATTTGCTTTCACATCTGGTTCACTTCGTAGTTGCTCACACATGATCATCTTCAAACTTTTTTATCATCACTCTTTAGAACATGGTCCCTGGACTCTTCGATCCCTTTGGTTTGTCCAAGGGAAGGACAGAAGCAGCCAAGGCCAAGGGTCGCTCGTCGGAGATCAAGAACGGACGTCTTGCTATGATTGGTGTTGCTGGACTTTATGCCGCGGCTACGCTTGAGGGATCGGTTCCTCTCCAACCTCCATGCTAAACACACCCCATATTGAAATTTTGTATCAATAGATATCATCTATACAGCGCCCGCATCATCTTCGAAACTCGGTGTGTGCCAGTGTGTGATGAAGTCACCTTCGTTCTAGTTGCCGACGGGTGTTGTTAGTTGTCGGCGGCTGGTTGGAAAACAAATATCATGTTGGCAGTCTACAATTGCTCTTTAAATGGCTACCATTCAAAAGCTCGATGAGGAAGTACACATCTCAACGAAACTGATCGATGAGGAAGATAGAACATCTCCCATATTTTTCGAGTAAAATAAAGCTGAACTAGTTTATTTGAAGCGAGATAAGCGATGCAACATAATCCGATCTCTTCATTTACATGTTATGTCTCTTTCTATGATGAACATGCGTGATGTGACCAACGGCCCCAGAGCATCCTATCTATATTCCTATTCAAAACATTCACACTTGATGCATCGTAAAGGTCAATCTATTCTCATTCCTTCTTCGACACACTACTTCTCCAAGATGTTGCCGAGTAATCTTCATATCCATATATATTTCCATATGCCGCAGCACCCGCCATACCCGCCGCGACCACACCCGGCGCCTTCCCCATACGCAATGCCACCACTCCCCCCACTAGTGCGGCACTCCCCGCCACGGCCAAGGCACCATATTGTCCTCGTTGTTCGTAATAGGAATTTGCGCGAGTGGCAATGTATCGTCCCTGTTTACCTAATTGTTGCAACCGTGAGACAAATGTCGAGGATGTGTGATAGGTTGCCTCCTCGAATGTGGCAAGTGTAGAATTGGTGATGGATACGAATTGTTTGATGGATTCGAGGAGTGGGTCGTTGCTATTATTTTTGGTGTTGTTGGTACTACTAGTACTGGTGCTCGACGAAGCCGAACCCGAAGCGGCAACTTCATTTTGGATTTGCGGCGGTGTGTTCTCGGTAGGCATTTGATCCGTCATTGTGCTTTTATTTGTTGATGGAGAGATTAGGGATCAAGAGGTTCGTTGGATGGATCAATTATTGGTCGGACTATCAG
>JALLBK010000519.1:0-17316 GCA_036940085.1 Discostella pseudostelligera | reverse complement strand
ACAAATACGCCTTTTCATACTTGTAACCCGACTTGTGTGTCTCTCGAAACCTCTTGACGACCCGGTACTTGTCCATATCACCTATTAAACTAGATATCTTCTTGCCCACCTCCCAGTGTTCCAGAATGAACACGATTTCATCAAGCTCAACTTGTGGACGCACCGCAACAGAATTCATTCCATCTTCATCTCCAAATGCACGCTCCATGAATACTTGGCTATGACGTAGACACAATAAATATTCGGATGGTTGTGGTGTACCCGCATTGTCATTAATATCATCATTGCCGATGCCACCTTTGCCATCATTGTGATTGTCGCATTCATCATCAGAACAATTAGTATTGTCAGGATCAGCAGCGAATGCAGATGGGGACAAGCTTTGGTCTGCATCATTGTCCGTGCCGCTTTGTGTGGTGTTCTTCTTCGACGATGTTGATGGCATTTTGGTTGACTTATTACGTGCCGACTTCAGCAAACCTAATTTATTGCAGAGTTTAATAGCATTGAAGGCAGCTCTGGCCTTCGCCTTTGCTTTGATTTCTTTTTCGTAGAGTTTCTTCCTTGACGTAGGAGTAGGCTCAGGGGTGAGGGAGTGAGGAGTCAAGAAGCCACTGTTGTTGGAGTAATCGGAATCGGATGAAGTGCTGAGTAGTGAAGTCGATGGCGGCGTTGCAGGCTGCTTTGCGGCATGACATGGGGAACGACGGGGAGATAACAATGATGATGATGCTTGCTTGGTTCGGGGTATCTTGCCCCTGGCCGCCATGATGGCACGTGAGGTGGGGGATGACATCATGATGGCGATGGTGTACTATTGTTATCATTGACGATGATGATGTGTGTTGGTGGCAGCTGCTAGCACACAATTGGAGTAAGACCGTGGGCGGGGCCGGTGCATGTGCATGCGTTGGGTTCAGGTCCGACATATTCATTGCCGATATTGCATCATGAATGCTGGTAGTCGGTGTAGGTTGCCCGCGCAAAGGAGGTGAATATTTAGTGATTGAGAAAGAAGAATAATAAGTACTACGTCCACGCAACGCCGACGTAGAAAAACGAGAAATGAACGGAAATATGAATGCGAAAGAGGAAGGTTAGAAGAAACGATGTTGGACAAAATCGCCCTTTTCCAGAATTACATGCCTTACGTCGGAGATTATTTCTGGAAATACATGAGTGGTACCTGAATTCTACCTGAATTCAACAAGAAAGAATCTTTCCAGAACGAGTCATGTAGTTGCGAGACTAAGGAATTCCTATATGACATAAATTACATAGTCCTGGAACGACAGGTTTTCCCGGAACCACCGATTACGCATTTGACATGGCATCTATTTCCAGGAAACCGAAATTGTCGAGACTAGCTGCGACAGAGCTTCGACCATTCGACCATTCGACCATCGTAGACAAAGGTGATGTCGGATGGTAGATACTACTGCTAGCATCATCCGTCCCGAGGCTACTTATCACACCGAGAGCTGAGAGAGTGAGCATTAGTAGGCATCGATAACAGGGCCTTGGCCGGACGACCTCACCAACTTGCTCAATTATTGTTGGGCCATATTAAGTGGACCCTTGCACATTGCCTACGCGCNGATCTTCTACTATTACTGAATCATGGGGTCAGACAACACTATCGACAACGACAACGAGGCGAGCGGAAGTGGTAGCAATGCCACGGACATCATAGGCAACAGAGCGGACATTGCACCGGATGATACAATTTCTGAAAATGATATCCAGCAGCAGCCCAGGTTGGTGGCATCCACTACTTCCGAAAATTTCGCCGTGCCCGCTGCTGCTGCTGCCATCGAGTCTGCACCGGCGGCATTAAAATGCCGAGCCTTTCCACATGGAGTATACTCTGTCATCATCTCATTTTGGTCGGGGTTTGCATGGTTGATGTAAGTTTGTGTGTAGGGATCTTTCAGCCTGTAGTACTCATGCACAACATGAATTTAACCTTCACTCTCTTTTTCTGTCAGTTGCCTCTCGCAGGATGGCTGCGACTACGCTCGGGTTACCGGTCCAAGTATCGCTGATATCACCAATAATCCATCCACTCCCTTCATTGATACAGGATTCTCACATTATAGAGCGCCAGTATTGGAAAATGGGGAGTGGGTTCTTGACATGTCCGTACCATGTCAGGCATACAACACTGACATTGTAAATATTGGGGCTGCTGCACAATTCGCAAAGGTTGCTTCATTTATGGCAACAGTGTTGGGAGGTGCAGGTGCCATTTTCATATGGCACTCTTTATGCATTGAGATCGATAGGGTTCGTTGGAGGTGGTTGGCAATCGAGTTCTTGTTGGCTAGTGTACTGCAGGCGCTGTCGTTTACCTCATTCGCTTCGAGTTTATGCCAAACGAATACCTGTGCAATGGACTTTGGAGCACGAGCGAATTTGCTTGCTTGCATCATGTGGGCATTATCATCGTTTCTTCTATTTTGTTACGCTCCTAGTGCGAGGGTTAAAAGTAGTGCGCAGCAACTTCCACCTCAGGTCGACATGTCCAACAGAAACAATGAGACAGGAAACCAGACGGGTACAGCTGCGCCTGGTGTGCCTGAACTTATATGAGTATTGTTGCACTTCTCGCTTTTTAGAATTCGAATTAATTATTAAACAAAGCGATCTGTACTGTTTTTCTCATAGTGTGCGTCACTACCATCACCTAACCGTTGATGTCGAGCTTCCCCTGTCCGGGGAAGGATGTTGGAAAAGTATGCAAGGCAGCCAAACGCATTATCATCATTTAGCAGTGATCGCATTCGTTCGATATCACCCGCGAGCGCCATAATTCCCTTACTGACATGCTGGGTCTCCTGCTCAAGGTTGGAAATCAACCGCTCTGTGTCAACATCTGCTTTGGAACCACGCGGCTTTTTAGATTTCTGCAAGGAACCGTTGATTTCTGTAGCCTCTGTTCCACCGGTAGTAGACGAATTTCCACCCGGCTCCGTCGACGGCTGTAAGGATTTCCCTGTCTTTGCCGCTAGTCTCTCCAACTCTGACTCAAAATCGCGGAGGCATTCGGTGAGCAGTTCTTGCTGACTCAATGCCTTGGGCGTGAACGTGAATTTCACAGATTCTCTCAATTTTGCGCTCACAGCTCTTTCCGCTTCGAGAGTGCGGACCATTTGCATGATTTCATGCTTTGCAGACATTCTCTTTTTCTTGTGCTCCTCGGTCTCACTTGCGTATTTCTCAAGCTCCTGTTCCAGATTATTCCCCGCCTTGTGCAACTGTTCAGAATTCCGTACCATGTGCTCCATATCTCTCTGAAGTTCACGATGTTTCAGCCGCGCCTTTTCAAGCTCTTTGAGAGTGGCCTCCTCACGATCGCGACTGGAGCGTAGTGATGCTCGAGTTTCCTCCAATTCTTTTTGCATATTGCTTGCACATTCTTTCGCTTCACGCAGTTCTTCGGCTTTGGTCTCAACAAATGTTTTCATCTTCTTCTTACGTTCTTCATTGAGCTCTCGTTCCTCCGAGAGCGCCGTTTCAGCCTGTTTCACTCGTTCGACAGCTTTGACTTTCAGCTTCTCCATATTACTCTCCAGCTTCGCCTTTGCTTTTGAAACGGCCTCAAGCTCCTCTTTGGTCGTTTGCAGATCCAACCTCAACTTCTCATTTTCTTCCTCGAGACGTCCCGCGGCTGTGGATTTGTTGGCCTCTTTCTTCTTCGCTTCGTTCAGCCGATTTGATAGCACTGCTTCCTTTTGTTGCGATTCATCAATCGTGTCTCGCAATTTCTGCACCTCCA
Source organism: Discostella pseudostelligera (assembly GCA_036940085.1). Taxonomy (NCBI): domain Eukaryota; phylum Bacillariophyta; class Thalassiosirophyceae; order Thalassiosirales; family Thalassiosiraceae; genus Discostella; species Discostella pseudostelligera. Next base: position 13,538 of record JALLBK010000519.1, on the reverse strand, counting down.
ACTCAATTTTGGTCTTCTCTGTTACCACAGTGACAAGATTCGCATTGGCCTTTTCTAAATCATCCTCCATCGACTCATATTTTGACAATCGTTCCTCATACGATTTCAGAGTTTCACGTAGTTTCCGTTTCTCGGAGTCAGATTCAGCGCGACGATTCATCTCAGCCTCCAGACGAGATTGAACTTCCACAAGTAGAGCCTCTGCCTGAGTTTTGCCATTGTCTTTCTCTTGGCACAACTCGAGCGACGAGTCTCTTTCTTCAGTCAATGCAACAATTTGACGAAGGGCATCACCGAGACCCAGTCCCATCGATAGCCATTCTTCTTCCTCTTCTGTACGTTCCTCGGCGTCCGTGTTCACTTGCGCATCCGATAAACTGCCATCGACTTTTTTCTCTTCTCTGTTTTCCGTGCCATGTTGAGGAGGATTTTGTGCCGTTACCACGGACACCGAAGATGATGCTATAGCAGAATCAACCTCAACGGTTACCTGGGGATTCACTCCTTCTGCGTCGTAATCATTGGTAGTATTTTCAACAACACAGCTATCATCCAACTCATTTGTAACTTCAGTTGTTCCTAAATTTTTACCATCAGATGACTGATTCGCAAACTCTTCCTGTCCTTTGCCTTCATGGGCTATCGATGACTGGTTATCGACGTCGTCAATTACGGGAGAAACGTCATTGGTAGATGCACCGGTATTATTAACCTCATCGGTTGTGGCATGTGTCATCGCTGCTTCGTCCACCATTGCATCACCACTGATCGACGATAAAGCGATTTCACTTGTCCCTGTATTTTCCCCATCTAGTGACTGATTAGCTATCTCTTCCTGTCCTTTGCTTTCATGGGCTGTCGATGGCTGGCATTCGATGTTCTCATCAATTACGGGAGAATCGTCACTGGGAGATGCAATGGTATTAATCACCTCGGTATTGGATTGTGTCATCGCTTCGTCTTTCACCATTGCATCACTACCGATTGATGATAATGCGTTTTCATTTCCAGGATCGGTTTCTATAGCTTCCTGCTCGACTATGTCTGCGTTCAGGGCTGGGGTTTCTTCATTGTCATTGGGAACAATCTCAATCTCCTTTTCACTTCCCGACTTTCCTGTATTATCATAATCTTCGACAGGAAGAATTTCACCACGAGAATCAGCAACATCATGAATTACTCCCACTTGATCATTTGCTTCACTGCTCCCGCCACTTAACCCCAAGAGATTTAATTCAGACTCTACTGGAGCAAAAGGATCCGTGACCAGCCCAGAACCCGAGGAGGGAAAGTTAGCATCCGGCAATGGAATAGTTTGTTCAGGTTCAGAGGGAGCGAATCCAAGTAAATCAAAGTCCGATACTAAATTCGCATGAGTATTCTGGTGATTCGATACGTCAGCTCCCCGCTCGAATGATTCCCCAAAATGTAACAGCAAATCGTCACCTCCACTGGATGGAGGAACAACAGTATTATCCATTGTATCATTGGGGCGTGCCACCATTTCCGTGGCGGTTACTTCCTCTTTTGCGACCACATCTTCATTCTCACCACTTGATATGATGGGAGAATCTGCATGAATTGGGGTCTCGAACAAGTCCAAGCGTGTTGCCGTCGTCGGCGTCGGTGCAGGCTGGTCTAAGGACTGAGTTGGCAGTGCTGACGCTGGCGCCGCGTCGGCCATGGCCAGCTCAATTGTATCGTCGCATTTTTCAGCACCAACGTCGCTACCATTTACTTCCTCCATTTCCTCATACGATTAAGGATTGAGCCGAGGATATTGTCAACTTCGCAATGGCCGACCAATGGACCAAAGAAGATCAAGGCAATGAATAATGAATAAGAATGAATTGAAAATGAAGGATATTGAAGGGGAGAGGGGAGACGAAATTGAAAAAATAGCGGGAAATTCAACTGACGGCTACATACTATGGAATCAGTATTAGAATGGTGAACGGACAGACTGCGACAATCACCTACACTGACGTCGGCCAGACAATGACACCCCGAAGCCAGACAGACGAAATCGACCCCTGCCGCCGCATGCAGGCCGCCAGCACCCCAACCCTACGCAAAACAAGCAGGCTTTCAGCTTCATTTCATCTCAAGTAGAGATGAAAATCAAAATCCACGCTATACGCAGCTACTAATACTAAGTAGGTGTGATTAAAATGCACCATGAAGTACACAAAATGTAGGAGTACACAAGAGTGGGAGATGTTGGCGTATTGCATTGTTGATTGTAACTGCATCTGGTCTTTAACGTTGTTGATATGGAGTAGGATAGAGATTCCACCCCACCGGTCCATCCCTCCGTAACGTAGTGGACGTGGTCATCGTCGTTCCCCATTTCCCACAATGTGCTGCAGTGGTGACCCCCCGACAACCATGTTCATCACCACCAAGCTTAAAAACTCTATTCCATTTTCTCCCCCTTTTACCGAACAAGTCCCAAGGACTTGACAACTTTTCGATAACTCTGAAAATCTTTCCTCTCCATATAATCCAAAACCTTCCTCCTCCGAACGTAGAGTGCATCCAATCCTCGCTTCGTGGAGTTATCCTTGTGATGTTTGGCCATATGTGTCTGGAGCTGTTGAATCCGAGTGGTCAGGGCTACCACTTGGACTGCAGAGCTTCCAGTGTCGCCCTCCCTTAGTTGAAAGAGCTGATAGTGCATGGTGTAGGTGTTGAGTTACGATATGCCGGTATGCGTCATATTCATAATTCATCATCGTCACCCAAACCACGAACATCGTCGATACGGTGTACAACATTCGCAGAACAGGAAAAAGAAGTGACATTCAAATAAGTTAATAAATACATGAAGTCTGCACACTAAGATGAAATTATACAATTCCTTACCTCCATCCCACGTCGTTTCTGCGAATTCACCACCTCCTTCTGACTTCCATTCTTCAAATCAAACAATCGTCGCACTCTATCCGACATTTGCAATCCATCAAACTGATGTCGTAAATTCTCCTCACTCTCGGCCTGTTTGGCAATTTTGGACTTTAATTCCTCTGAGGCGGCCTCATCGAATTTACGAGATTCGGAATCTCGTTCTTCACGAGATAGAGCGTTGATGACCGGGCGATCTTTGGGGATGTATTTGGGTGGATTGGGTTTGGCGGGTAGGCCACGTGCTATGCGCTGTTCGCGGTTAATCATTTTTTCGCGTTGACGGAGTTTAGTCTTTGTCCATTTATTTCGGATTTGTTGGTGTTGGATAGGATGGGTAGAGATGATGTTGTGAGGAAGAGATGATTGTTGGACGGTGATATGATGATTCGATGACGTCGCCGCCCTTGCCCCCCAAAATGATGCGAGCCCGTTGGAGGCGAATTTACCAGTGAGATGAGGCTTGGATAAGAGGCCACGGAACGCCATGGTTGGACGATGAGAGGGAGGATGCGTGTAAGAATCGGACTTCGAATGATGTACCGCGACGAAGTCAGCGCCGCTTCACTACCGGGCGGCACCTCACCATCGTTGTGTGCAGATTTTTGTTTGGATGGGCGGTGGAGAGGAAAGGGGGGCGGGGACGGGTGACGGCAGCAAAAAGCCCCGAGCCCCCTTTCCTGTCCGTCGCCTCCCGCCACCGCCACCACCACCACCACCCAACAAAAATCCACCGCCCACAGCCCACCCCCACTGCCAAAGAACAAACTGCAGTGACCATGAAAATGAATAGGAGTTGGATAGGACCACATACATGTCATAACCACTCTTTCTCCAATAATACCAGCCATGACGACAAAGAAAACTACTAGTTCTAAACGACGACCAAAAGAGGTTGACGAGGAGGAAGAAGAGGAAGTGTCGTCAAGCGCCGGCTTGTCCTCAGATGGCAGTGATGGCGAAAGCTATGATGATTCCACCTCCGCACGCGACGACGACGTCGTCGTCGAAGCCGAAAGCCATGACAACAAGAAGAAAAAGAAGCGCTCTGCTCCATCCCCATCAACACCATCCGACAACAACAACAGTTCATCCAACAAAAATGATGCGAAAAAACTAAAGAAGGACAGCTTCTTCGCAGGCGATGCATTCGCATCACTACCACTCTCTGACAATACCCAAATGGCACTTTCTGTATTGGGCTTTACTCAAATGACACACATTCAACACATGTCCATTCCAGCACTACTCTCGGGGAAAGATCTTATTGGTGCTGCCAAGACTGGCAGTGGTAAGACCTTGGCCTTCTTACTTCCTGTGGTAGAATTACTCCATAACTCCAAGTTCGGTAGTCGCAACGGTACCGGCGCCATTGTCATCAGTCCAACACGTGAATTGGCCATGCAGACATACGGCGTGCTCAAGGATTTATGCACCCATGGGAAACATAATCAGACATATGGGCTAATTATGGGTGGGGCCAATCGTCGTACCGAGGCTGAACGTCTAGTCAAGGGTGTCAACATCATTATTGCCACACCAGGTCGACTACTCGACCACTTGCAGAATACCAAAGGATTTATCTTTCGTAACCTATTGGCATTTGTCATGGATGAAGCTGATAGGATTCTGGAGCAGGGATTTGAGGATGATTTACGTGCCATCATTAAAATCTTACCCAAGCAACGCCAAACGATGCTATTCTCGGCCACACAGACGAAGAAGGTGGAAGATTTGGCACGTACGGCGATTGATATCAAGACTGCCGTCTACGTTGAGGTACCGAATGAATCTACTCTTGCTACCGCGGAAGGTTTGGAGCAGGGATATGTCACGGTTCCCTCCGATCAACGATTTTTACTCCTCTTCACATTCCTGAAGAAGAACAAGAATAAGAAAATCATGGTCTTCTTCTCCTCATGCAATTCGGTGAAGTTCCATTCCGAATTGTTGAACTACATTGATGTACCAGTCATGGATATTCATGGACGACAGAAACAACAGAAGCGTACTACGACATTCTTTCAATTTTGCAAGCAAACTGAGGGAACGTTGCTTTGTACGGATGTAGCCGCCAGGGGTCTTGACATCCCTTCAGTCGATTGGATTATTCAGTTTGACCCACCGGATGATCCCAAAGAATATATTCATCGTGTGGGACGGACTGCTCGTGGAGAGAAGGGAAAGGGGCGAGCACTGCTTTTCCTAACTCCGGAGGAGACTGGATTTTTGCGTTACCTAAAGGCGGCGAAGGTGTCATTGAACGAGTATGAGTTCCCAATGAAGAAGTTGGCCAATGTCCAGAGTCAGCTCCAACGCTTGATTGAGAAGAATTATTACTTGAATTGCTCGGCACGAGATGCCTACCGGTCATATCTGCTAGCGTATGCGAGTCATTCCCTACGAGATATATTTGATGTCCATGAGCTGGATTTGGCGGCCGTGGGGCGAGCATTTGGCTTCACTGCTCCACCGCGAGTGGATTTGGCATTCAGTGTGAAGGGTGGTTCGAAGGCGAGGAGACATAATGGGCAGGTGGTGAAGGGAGGGAAGGGAAAGAGTGGAAAGTTGGGAAATGGACATTCTTTCAGTGCGTCGAATCCGTATGGGAAGAGAGATTCGAAGGACACTCGACAATTCAGCCATTGAAACTGAAAGTTACGATTTTTTGTATAAGTCAAGTGGAAGCGGCAAATTCGACAGCAATGATTTTATCTACCGGGGCCGAAAGACATTGTACTCGTAATCTAGTAACTAGCAACTGGAACATTTAAACACCTGCATTTCATTTATATTAACATGAACTAGACAAACGTATTACTATGCCAAATGAAAATATTCCGCAGTATTTGCTTGGGAACTCGAGGTTTTGTTGAGGCATTCTTGTCGATGTAGCTAGCATAGAGGTGACAACCAAGTATTAACGGAGCAATAGAAGTCACAGATAGTGGAGTGGATGTTATTGTCGCGACCACTGTTCAAGTACACTATCTTTTAAGAGTTCGCCGAGGAACAGGAAGATGCGGTAGAGGTCGACTTGATGGGTCAATATCGGAGATCTCTCCTCACAGTTACTCTTATCTCGGAGGTGGTGGATCATATCCACCAATAAAGTAGCCTCCACCAAGTGGAGATTTAGGACGTGCTACATCCTGTCTGAAATGGGAAGAATCGGGAGGAGGGCTCATCATCATCATGCCCGGTGGAGCTCGCAAAGGAGTCGCTCCCTCTGGACGACAAGCGCCACCATTAGTTTGATATGAATACAAATCTTCGTCTTGATTGATACCGAGCGACCCGAGCGAGTTTACGGAATATCGTTGGTTATACGTGGCATCATCAAAACCCGAAGGATGATCTTGACGATCCATCATTGTAAGAAGAGCCGATGTCATCATGGACAGTCCTTCGTCATCACCAGAGGATGATGAACCTTGAGGATTCCGATTGTGCTCGTTCCTAGTGGTAGTCATGCGCTCGGAAGATACTGATGATGTCATTGGAAGATTTCGTTCGGTAGAGTATAATTGATGGCTATCTTGTGTACGATGGGGGGCGAAATTGGGTAAAGAGCGGTAGTTTGATTCTGCTTGGACATGAGCATTGGTGGTCAAGGGATGGCACGGATCGCTGGACAATGAGCCATTGGACGGCCAGTAGGCGGCGGCACTGCCAATCAATCCCTGTGATCGGCTCTGGTTGTTCAACTGGCCAACGAGGCCATCATTGATGGGCCAAGGTCGCATACGACTAGGGGACACTTGTTGCAGCGGAGGAGGTCGACCAGATAAATCACAATCACCAATGGCGTGAGATCCCGAATCGACGCTTCCATACGCAGATAGGCTTCCCCCACTACCTGATTTCTGTGGTCCACGAGGTAGTTGTATCGTCTCCTGAGCTTGCACTTGATAGGATCCGTTGAGCCCCATCAAATCGGTACAGGAATCGAATGTATTATTCGATGTCGAGTTCGTCGTCGCTGTGAGCATGGGCGATGGGAACATGGACGAATGCGCACCCGTAGAACTATCCGATTGTGCGTAGTAGTATTTAGGACGGTCTTGTGGATTCATCTCACTGACATTCTGCAAACTTTGTGAATCCAGTATCACCGCTATTTGACCGTCGGGTAGCAATATATGTGTGGGTTGTTGTGAAGGTGGACTAACGAGTTCGGTAATGGGCTTCAATCGTTGGGATGGGGCCGAGGGGAAGAGAAGATGCTGCTGTTGATGAATCTGATTCCGTCCATCGGGTATCGAGCCAGTTGACAGCGACCGATCCCTTCCATTCAACGTTGTCGACCGAATAATGTTGTTGTTATGGTGATGCACATTGATTGCATCTAATGGATGGTGAAACTTGCAGGTTGCACCGTACTTGCACCGTCCGTTCCTTAAAAAGAAAATGCAATCCGTCTCGGTTGGCCTCTGGGGTAGCACCTGTACCGATGATGACGACATCATTAAATGATGCGTAGCCGATGATTCCCCGGATATAGCTCCAGGAGGAGGAGTAACGTCGGATGTGACATACACTAGCTGACCGATTGGAATATTCCCATTACTAATACTGCCATCTCCTCCCACCATCGCAGAAGACAACACCCGTGGATGATTAAATTTACATGATTGGGCGAATTTACATGTCCCATGCTTCAAGAAGTATTGACATGGTGGCTCGTTTGGACGTATGGGAAAGAGTGGCTCGGAGGGATTGACTGGCTTTACCCCCCCTCCGCTTTCTACCTCGGGTGGATGATTGTATTTGCACGCTTCTCCGTATTTGCATCGGCCAGTTCGGAGATAATCGCGACAGTCTGCCTCGCCTGGCCGAACGGGATATTTGACGACCATGTTGTTGTTGTTGTTGTTGTTGTTGTTGTTGTTGTTGTTGTTGTGTCTTTGGATGTAATTAATTCTTTGATCGATGACTAACCCTTACCAACGTTTGTTAAGGTCTAAGATTGCCTATCATGTCGGAAGTGCCCTTCTATCCGTTGTCCTCGATTCGAATTCTCTCTCGTCTGCCGTCGGCTCCAAGATGCCGATGGAGTTCTCGTCGAAGTCAGATATCACTGTATTCCCACCCGTATCCGGATTTCTTGACGTATAGGCATCCGCAGCGGTAACAATTGATGGATGCTATCAATGATTAAGGATAGATTCGAGCGAGATGCTACCATGGTATTTCCTTCCGCTGCCGACGTCTTTGTCTTGTCCCTGTCTTTGTCCTCTGTTTCCAAAATTCATGATTCATCGAATCGGAAGCTTTTTTTCCAACCCACCACTCCCATACACTCGTTCGCCTTCTCCTGCATTTCTCCCAGAGAAATCGCTGAAATTGGGTAGAATCGACAATTTCACTTTGTTCTACTACTCTCTAGAGAGAGGAGTAGGAGAGTATTGGCGATAATATTCTCGACAATATATCCAAATTCTCGATAATCTTTGAGTCATAGCGACAGTTTGGAGAGGACGAAGGGTCGGTCATCCACCGTGATTTAAAAGACTCGTATTATTGAGGACAATTCGATAAACAATAACCCGGGGCCTACACAATTGCTGACGCACCATCGGCTCGTCGATGAAGTGCTTGCAGATGATGCAGCTGATGCAGATGCTTCTTCCTTGTTCTCACACTACACGTGCGTGTTGCTGATTTGGCGGGAGACTTTAGAAAAATGGCGGGAAGTACAAAGTTTACTCGACTCGACTAATAATTGAACACGAGGCAGTGATATCGAGTTGACTCGACTGATTTACTTACACGTGGCAGATTGGGGGCTGATTAAGGGCAATGGTCAGACGCGATGGACGATACTACTGGATCCTTTGTAACCTCCACTCTCCACCTCATTCATCACGACGTGTCACAAGCGTGCACCTCCAGCCGCACAAAAAGCAAGCGAACCGAGCGAGCTCTGCGATCTGCGACCAAAGATCTCATCAATTTCAATTCCACCCAAATTCAACTCCAAATTATTCCAATCCTCTCTCCTCTTTCATCATGGTGACCATCCTACCCAACCGTGGCACAGCCAAAATCAAGTCTGTCCTAAGTGGCGATACTGTCATCCTTCTCGGTCGAGCATCCGTCGCCGGCGGCACGGCCCCGGAGGTAACCTTTACCTTCGAGCGCGTCACGGCACCTCGCATGGCCTCCAAGGCCAACAACAACGTCGATGATCCAGGCGCTTTTTCTTCACGTGAATGGCTTAGGAATTTGTGTGTTGGCAAGACGGTTACTTTTGAAACTCGGTAAGTAGATTTTGGGTAGTAGTAGTATATGAGAGGGGGGAAGCGAATGATGATAGCCTAGTATCATCTTTGATGCAATTGAATGTCATTGCTTATGCTCTTTTACTAACCCTTTCACTTTTGCCACGTAACTTGTTATTATTCTTTATAACAGAAAACAAGGAGCCAGCGCCGGTGAACGTGTCTACGGCCTCCTCTTCCTCCCCGATCCAAGTGACAATACCAAACAATGGAATCTGTCCGTCGAAAGCGTCCGTCGCGGTTTTTGCACTCCCAAGGTATTGGCGGGAGGTGACATTTCCGAGGGCAACAATGGCGAAGAAAATAATGGAAACAACAATAGCGTCGAAGATTATGAAATGGCATTGCAATCTGCCTACAAGGAGGCAGTATCGAATCGTCTTGGTGTGCACTCTCCCAACCCCCTGGTCCGTAAAATCGTGAACGCTGGTGAAGAATTCGAGGCCATGGCACTCTCCGAGAAGGTTAAGCGCATTTGTACCAACGGAGCAGTAACGTGTGTCATTGAATACATATTTGATGGTTCTAGGTTTCGATGCATTGTTACTGATTCGGAATTAGAGTCGGCGGGTTTGCTCTATGCGTCATTTACACTATTGCTCGGGGGAGTGTCGTGTCCTCGTGTGGGCAATCCGCGTCTTACCCCTCCCACTCCTAGTGAACCCTATGGCGAGGCTGCACGTGACTTTGTCGAGGCGCGATTGCTCCAACGTGAACTAAAGATTACCTTGCATGGCACCGATAAGTCCGGGGCATGTCTTGTGGGGACGGTCCATCATCCACGTGGAAATATTTCTGCCGAGATATTGAAGAGTGGCCTTGGTAGGATATCGGATTGGTCGATTCGGATGCTAAGCCCGGGAGATGTCCCACCGTTGCGTATTGCGGAGAATGCTGCAAAGGTATGCTGATTCATTATCATTACACAGGGATGTGCTTGCTTTTTCATTCCGTCGTCTGACCCTTGGTTTCTCTTCTTTCATGGCAATCAATAATCATAGCGTGCCCATCTTGGTGTGTTTGAAACATACGCGCCCCCAACATTCACGGGTGCATCCGAGTACATGGGAACCGTCATTGAGGTACTCTCTGGTGACACACTACTTATTCTACCCAACAGTGAAACGTACGACGATGAGACGAAATTAAAGAAGGTCTCACTTGCCTCGATCCGTGCACCTCGCGCTGGGAATGAGAAGATGGGCAAACCAGATGAGCCATATGCTGCCGAGTGCAAAGAACGATTGCGAGCATTGACGGTTGGGAAAGTGGTCAAGGTCAGTATCCATTACGAGAAGGAGATTCCTATGGGAGCCAACAATACTGAAAAGCGTCAGTTTGGAACAATCTCTGTCGGGAAGAGGGAGGATGTTGGCGAGGTTCTTGTATCGGAAGGCTTGGCTACTACTCAACGCCACCGTGATGATGATGAAAAGTCGGCTCGCTATGACGAACTTGTTGCCGCTGAGGTAAGGATTGTGGTTGTTTCGACATGATTAGTTGTTTCGTCTCGACATTTGCTCATGTCTCCCTTCTTTTCTCCGATTCCCTCTCCTCTTAGAGCATATCCAAAGCTGCAAAGAAATGCATTCATTCAGACAAGGAGTACAAAGCGAAGATTATCAATGATCTCTCTGATCCGAAGAAAGCCAAAACGTACTCAGGTGCCTTGCAACGTGCTGGTCGGACGAAGGCTGTTGTTGACTATGTCTTCAGTGGATCGAGATATAAGCTCTTCGTCCCATCGGAGAACTGCTACATTATGTTCGCCATGTCCAACGTTCGCTCGCCGCAACCATCTCCTAACCCTGGAGCTGTAAGCAGGGGCCAGGGTACGTAATTTTGGCTTCATTTATTACCGATCAACCGCTGTTTGATTCAATGCTCATCGTTCCTTCGAATGTCTATTTCGCTACAGCTCGAGCCGCCGAACCTTTTGGTGATGCATCGAAACGCCATGCCCGGGTATGCCTCCAACAACGACAAGTTGAAATTGAATGTTCGGGTGTTACTCAAGGCGGTGTCATGACCGGTGATCTCTATGTCGGCCAAGAGGTTCAGCGTAGAAACTACTGCATCGAGCTTGTAGCATCTGGACTTGCCACTGTCGATCAACGTAAAATTGATTACGGAGAAGCTCCCAAAGTTCTAATTGACGCTCAAACAGCTGCTCAGAATAATAAGTTGGGTATTTGGTCCATCCAGCAGGTAGTCAAAGATGAGCCCAAATTGAACAGCTACGCGAAGTCGGATGATCGAATTCTAGATATCCACGTTAGTGAAATCCGATCTGGCAACCATTTCTTCTACACCATGATCGGCAATGAGAGTGCACAAGTCATCGAAGATGGAATGAAAGCGTTCACAGAGGCTAATGGTACCAATGGCGCTCCTTGCGAGATTAAAGCAGGAAAGGTAGTTGCAGCACTCTTTAACGATGGATCATCCAACAGCTGGTATAGAGCGAAGGTTCTTGAAAAGACGAGCAAGGGAAAAGTTAAGGTTCTGTTTGTAGATCATGGAAATGTTTCCGAGGTGTCGCCGGCGACTCATTTGCGCCCTCTGGATCCTACCCTCGGTGTTGATCAAATACCTGCTGTCGCAAAAGAGGCTATTCTCGCATTGATCAAAGTTCGTCCACTTGAGGAAGACGACGGAATTGATGCCGCACGCACGTTCCAGAGCATGGCATGGGGCAAAGACCTCAAAGCTCGCGTACATGGCGAGGCGGATGGCAAGGCAATTGTCACCTTGTATGATTCTGATCTCGATTCTCCCAGTATTAACGAGAAATTGACTAGTGAAGGATTCGCAAGGCTAGGAAAGCGCGACGAAATCTACACGGGTAATAGTGACTCGCTTGCCAAGCTCGTAAAGGACATTCGAGCTGCTCAAGATAAAGCGCGCTCTTCTCGCAAGGGTATGTGGATTTATGGTGAAATCCCCGAAGAAGATGAAGATTAATGTAGGCAGATTGTGTGCGCTGAATCGGGAGTACGGCTAATTTAATGCAAGGAGGGAAGCTAAGTTGTTATAAACGATTATTATAGAGTGTTTCAATGAATGTGTTATCATTAATCAGCGTAGAGAACACCTCAGATTGCTCCCTCTGCCTCCATTTGTCGTTCTAATCGCTTCGTCAATATTGCCACAATAATTGTCGCAATAAATAGACACAATGCTCGCCCAAGATCGGATCGTAAATAATACCATATGCCTGATTGATGCGGTTGAGCAACTTCCTCATCATTGCCACGAGTGCGAGTTAGCAGTAATGATTCTCCAATATCTACTTGACCCCCATCGGCCATGTCACTTTCTACCGCTAGATCGATCCTTGCTTTTACCTTCTTTTTCTTCCTTTTGTGTGCCTTACTTTTCTTTTTTGTTAACTTTGGTTTCATTTTTCTACTCGACCCAATATTTTCTCTTTCAGTTGTGGAGTCATCCATCGAAGTACCAAGTGGTTCAGTGGAGTCCACCGTGACATCAACTGATTCAGAGATGCCCACAATCATATCCCTTTCGTCTTGCACATCAACTTTATCATCTTTCAATTCTTCATCATTTTCTTCCTCAACCTTATCTTCATCATCACTTCCGATGTCTTGCTGGTTGATTGACTCATCACTATGCAACAATATATCGTTGTCACTGGTGGATTCATTTGTCTCCTCCTCGTCAGGACGTGCTTCAATACTTTCCTCTAGTGGTACATCAGACCCCCCTTCAACTCCTTCATATTGGTCGCTCTCATTCAATCCATCAGTATCACCTTGATATTCAGGTTCGATAATCTCTGTTTCTCCGTCATGATCTTCTTCGTCTTCTTCTTCTTCTTCATTGGTATCGTTAACAGTACCATTACTACTATCAACTAATCCAAGTAATTTCTTCATCTCGTTCTCAGCCTCCAATTCGGCCTCACGTCTTATCTCGGCAAGTTCTGATTCAAACGAGGAAATGAAATCGTAGTATGAATCATCTTCGTCGTTTTCATCCTCAATTTCTTGCTCGCTGCTACCCCCTCGGATCGAGTAGAGTAAAGGTGACGATGAACTCCTACGCCATGTGCAATAGTCACGGGAACGCAGCAAGTCGCCGGAAAGAGTAGATCTTTGGTTCAAGGGCTTGAATGCATGGCACTGGAACTCGACGAACGCCACGAGGCATGCCAAACAATAGAGCTGAGGTGCCATGACCATGCTCGACGGCAGGACTTTCATTGAAGGGTGGTGGCGAAGGCGATAGCGATATATGGATGCGATATGAATATGCCAGGTCATGGTGAACGGTGGTTAATCCAGTTCTAATGGACTCCTACGTAGGCGCTCTCGTAGAATCACTGGA
>JALLBK010000518.1:0-11611 GCA_036940085.1 Discostella pseudostelligera | reverse complement strand
CGCCAAGTAGGAGAAAGACGACGAGGCGAAATAATATTCAGCACCATGGCCGACAACAACAACAACAACAACAACAACAACAATTCCGTCAATTTACCATTACCAGGCGACTCCGCCGCAGCCCCTCCTCCCCCATCCCCGGCGGCGGATGATGAAATCACCCTCGAGAAACGACGAAAAACCGCTGCCAAATCAGCTGCATTAGCTGCTGCCATAATGAAATCATGCAACTGTCCAAAATCACGATGCGTCATTCTCTACTGCACCTGTTTCAACCAGGGAATTGGCTGTTGCGACACGTGCAAATGCAAAAATTGCGAAAATCCAAAGGGACGTCGCGGTGGACCGGCGCCTGCTCCCACTGCTCCAATTATTCCCCAAAGGAGAGATCCAAAATATCTCTTAATGCTCACTGTCTCTCCCGGCCGCTTGGGGTTGACACTTTCCATGGTTCCCAATGCCAATGAAGTGGATGGAGGTGCCGAAATCACACACATTGATCCAGCTTGTACATTCCTTGGAGAGGTGGAGGTGGGTGATCGAGTAATTACTGTTGACGGCGTACCAGTGACGAAATTGGAGGATCTTGTCACGGGGAAGGAACGGACGCGCAAATTTGGCATACTGAAGAAGATTAAAAAGCCAACGTTTCCATTGCCTACGGATAGATTGCCGGAACGGAAGATTATGTCGGACTTGCTTCAATGGGATAGAAAGAACAATCGAACTGTAAGTATTGCTGGAATTCGTGGTGCTTTCTAGCCAACTGCAGTTTTACTCACCATATGATATCATCGGCGCACTCTCATCCAAATTTGTCCTAAACACACACCACACACATCATTTCAGACCCAAGTTCAAATGGGCATTACCCGCTATAACGTAATGTGCATTCCCCTCCGTCGAATTGAGAAAGTAAACAAGCGTTCACTCGACAATAAGTGCTTCCATAACTTTAATTATCGAACCGGTTTCTTCGATCAATTCCTCAATGCATGGGCGTCGTATTGCGATGGTACACAGGAAGATGCGGCCAATATGATATTGCATTACATGGCGAAACAGTTTCCGCAGTGCTACCTACAACATACTCAAACTGCCACGAATTACACTGTGAAAAGTGAAGAATGTGAAGTGCCTAATAACTTTATTAGTTACGATGGTACCTATGATGTCAAATGGAACACGAAATATGCGGAGCTTGTCGAGGTCAGTTAAATCAACAAAACTCGCGCGTCGCATCGAATATCGTCTTCATCTCACGTTGCAATAATTTCTCAAGTTTCATAAGGAACACGGACACTGCAAAGTGACGGGAAAAGAAGAGCTAGGACGATGGGTCTCTTACCAACGTAGTTCCAGAAACCAAAAGGCTCTAGTTCTCACCGAGAAACGTATTGAACTACTGGATAAATTGGGATTTGTATGGTGTGCCATGCCAGACGGCTGGACACCGCCACCGCCCGGTGGAGAACCACGCCAAAATCGTGCTATCGCGGCTAAGATGGTGTATCCTGATTTGACATATCGTGAGGCATTGCTACTTGGAGGTTATGAAGATGAGGAATTGGATGTAGTGAAAAATCCAAAACATATGTGGCGTACAGGTGAGAGGAGTTTTGTTTCGTCGTCTATAACAACAACTGCCGATGTGTTTCTGTTTAGAGTCTGTAGTACGCTTCTTCTCATGACATGTCGTTTTTCCTTGCTCTGCCACACGATGTTATAAGTCGGAGTCGTCTACAAGAATAAAATTGAGGGTTACATTGCCAATTGGGAAAAGGCTCGTCGTTCGGGACCACGTCTAGAAATTGAGAAACTTGTCAATATCCTAAAGGGAGAAGACGAAGATCGATTTGAACAAGTATTTGGGGATAAGAGTAGTCTACTTCCTAGTTTCTTGGTCGCAGCGGAGGATAGGAGAATAAACGGTGTAACCGAAGTTCGTAAACCTCGCAAGAGGAGCAACGGAAAGAGAAAGCGCGAGGAAGCAGCAAAGTCTCAGGACGATGACGAAGGCGAGGAAGAAGTCGACGAGGAGATTGACGAAGAAGAAAACGAGGACGTTGACGAAAACGAGGATGACGACGAGCATGAAGAGATTGTCGACAACGTGAATACGATGCAATCTCCTGAATGGAGACACCAGAATCAGTACTACCACCAAAATCAGTATTACCAACAGAATCAGTATTGGAGGTGATTTATTTTCCGTGATTTGCTTTGCCGAGATAAAAAGAGAAATTGGAGACGATGACTGCGCACAGCCTTCCCAGAGAGTGTGTGGTAGGAACAATTTCACTGAGATTATATATTTATGTAATAGAGTTAAATTGATTCAGATTATTAATGCAACCTACCGCGATTGTAGCTGACCCACTCTAGACTTTCTCCCTCCCATGGCTTGCTCGCTGAGGATGATTACCATATGAGAACATTTGGGATGATGATGTTCCGCTTCGTCCATGAATCAGCATAGTACTTATCATCATCTTCGTCGTCGTTCACTCCTTATTCGCTCTCAACGATCTCGTCACAAAATTTTAACACTATATTGCGTTTTTGTACTCCTACTCCATCCGTATCCGTTTACTTGTAGCTGCCTCCAAACCTGATCCTTGAATCATCATTCTCCCTACAATCGTTCAGTATATGTTCAATTTGGAGAGGTGCACCTCTACGTCGAAGAATATCTCCAATAATAACTATGTTTCCTGCCGACGTCATGCTGCACAGTATCATCACCTTCATCGTCTATCTCCTCGTTGTCGTCCTCGTCCACCTCGTTGTCGTTCTCGCTCTCATCATCTTGTGCATTCAATGACTCATCTCGTTTCCTCTTGCCATAACGAGATCTATGAGTTTCGACAATGCCATTCCTCCTCCGCTCCTCCGCTGCTTCCAAGAAACCTGGAAGTAAGTGACTCTTATCCTGAAACACTTGTTCAAAACGGTCTTCTTCCTCACCCTTCAATGTGCTAGAAATTGATCGATTTGGAGACGCCCCCTCGTTTCATCGTTTCGAATTTGGCTATTTGTGACACAATTCGATCCTTGTAAGAGACATAGACTGACATCATGTGGCAATAATGCAAGTAGCTGTCAGTATGAGAAGAGACATACTGCAAAGAAGCATAGACAGTCGCAATAGAAGTTAACTCCTCACCTGTACGCCGCTTGTGTTTTGTATCGCATACAACATCCAATTCCTCCTCCTCAAACCCCCCAAGCCGCAACGCCTCTCGCACAGTCAAATCAGGAAACATGAGCTTGGCCGCCATAGCACGATTTTTTCGTGGATCGCCACCGGGTAGTGACACCGTACAACCCTCGCGCAAACCGCTCCATGAAAATCCTAACTTATCGAGTAGTTGAATGCGTGTGTCAGATAGACTTCGGGATTGTTTGGCTCTGTTGCTGCGCTGGACACCAACCCATCGCCCTAGGTCTGTTCTTGAATGGACTTTGCAGTCTCCGTATTCTTTTTGGTACTAAGATAAACAGAGATGAGGGAAGATAGAGGATGAGACGATGGTAATGTTATT
This sequence comes from Discostella pseudostelligera, assembly GCA_036940085.1. Lineage (NCBI taxonomy): Eukaryota > Bacillariophyta > Thalassiosirophyceae > Thalassiosirales > Thalassiosiraceae > Discostella > Discostella pseudostelligera. The sequence goes on along the minus strand of JALLBK010000518.1, from coordinate 8,066 downwards.
GTTGTTGATGATCGCATAACCTGCACAGAATCTGTTGGGCACTAACCTCGATAAGTTCCCCGTAGTTCATATTCCACTTGACATCGTTGGTACCATCGTAACTAACAAATTTTCGAGGTATTTCACAGAATTGTTTCCCCACCGAGCTGCTTCTAGAGTCTGGAAGCGCTTCATCGGATTTGTCCTCCTCGAAGACACTTTCATTCATTTGTTTGTCATGCATTTCCGTGGCCAATTCAAAGTTTTGAACGTAGCACTGTGGATATCGTTTTGCCATGTAGAACAAAATCATTTTTGCAGCGTCTTCCTGTGTACCGTCGCAATACGAGGCCCATGCATCGAGTAATTGATCAAAGAAACCGGTTCGATGATTGTAGTCATGAAAACACTTGTTATCGAGTTCACGTTTGTTGACTTTCTCATTACGCCTGAGCGGGACGCAGAGCACTTGATGGCGAAGACCCATTCCCAATTGAACTTGGACCTGAGAAGGATGACGGGTGGACAATAATATTGCATGTGTGAGAGTGTACCTACCTGGTAACCAAACAGCAAATGGCGAGCAAAAGAATTACAGCTTTGTTGTTCTTCCTATCCCATTGAAGAAGGTCCGACATCATCTGACGATCTGACAAGCGGTCCATTGCAAATGTCTGCTTCCGAGTGCTCTCACTGCTCTCACAATTATTTGGTGTGGTCGCGGTTGTCGACGTTGCCAAAGATCCTTTATCACCACCACTTGAACTTGCAACCTTTGCATTTTCAGCAATTTTGGTAGCAACATCTGCCTTCTTCAATATTCCAAATTTACGCGTCCGAGTTTTGTCCGTCACTAAGAAATCCTGTAATTTCGTTACTGGCTTCCCATCAATGGTTAATATCCGATCGCCCACCTGAACCTGCTTTAGGAATGTACATTCTTTAGCAATGCGTGTGATTTCTGCACCTCCAACCACGTCGTCAAGAATCAGTGAAAGTGTCAATCCCAACCGGCCAGGGGTTACGGTGAGCAATAGGAGGGGTACTAGAGGAGCAGAGTTGTTAGCCGTCGTCAGTGCCGCTGCCACCGCCGGTGAAGAAGGAATATTAGCAGCCACTGGCACTGCATCCTCGCTGATTCGTTTTTCTTTTGACTTCTTCAATATGCCAAATTTGCGCGTCCGTTCCTTTCCCACTACCACTACAAAATCCTACAAAGAAGTAACTGGTTCCCCATCGATGGTTAGTATCCGATCTCCCACCTGAACATGCTTTGTAAGTAAACATTCTAGATCCATGCGTGTGATTGCTGCTCCTACATTCTCGTCATCTGAAATCATAGACAGTGTTATTCCCAATATGCCGGGGGAGACGGTGAGCATCAGGAGAGATTTCGAATCTTTTCCCTGCAGAGGATCAGAGCCACCAGCTACCGCACTAATTGCTATCGCCATCTGACTCTTCTTACTCTTTTTGACTGATGGTGGCACGGAGTTAATAACTGCCCCCTTTGGATTTTCGCAGTTTTTGCATTTGCAGCCAACTCGACAACCAATTCCCTTGTTGAAACAGGAGCAGTAGAGGACGAGGCATCGTGATTTTAGACAGCTGCATGGTCCATACATGGCAGAAGCCACAGCAGCGGCTCTGGCAGCAGCTTTTCTCTGCTCAAGAGCGACATCCACTGTGGGGGGAGGAGGAGGGGCGAGGAGGGCGCCGTCGGTGCCACTTAATTTTTGATTACTTGAACTTGTACCTCTGGCCTGGATCTCCTTCTCCAAGAGCTTTTTATAATTACCAAATACATGGCGGAATTTCTTGTCAAGAAACCCACGCAAAAACTCCAGCTCGTCATTTGGGTCCATTTTGTTCAGTCTTCACCGAATAGAGAAGTGTGTTATGGCAATGGCAACATATGTATATATATGCATCAAATTATTGGATGTGACGGTGACGGTTGTCGTGGTTCGGTGGTGGAGGGGTTTGTCCGGTAGACATGTCGTCTTTCTCCTACTTGGCGTTGACGGCAATATTATCGTGGATCAAGACCTTGGTGCTGATGCCGCTGTGATGTCGATGTCGGTATTGGTCTCCCTACCGTCGCGTCGGTCTCCATGGTCCATGGATTTTTTGTGTTTGTGGAGGTGGTGGTGGAGTGTGGAGAAATGGCGGGAAGTTTGGCAAAAATGGCGGGAAGTTTGGCAAAAATGGCGGGAAGTGAATTGCTGCTGCAAGCTAGCTACTCTAGCTATCGTACGATATGATGCGATATGCGATGGTCGACACAATCGACATCGATCAACAATGGATCAACAAGGTGTTATTGGGAGCTCTTCTGCATCAAGTCTCAGCAGAGTGGGTGGGTGGGTGGGACCAGTCGAGTTGTTTGCGTGTATTATGTAGATACCTCTTGTGATATGTAGATTCCTCTCGCTGAAACATGAAACATCTGAACCGCCACCACTCCACCGAGTAATGCAAATATCATCATGCAAAATAAGTCATCGCCAATACTGAGTTGGGAAATCTCCCGGTTCATCCACCATGCTGGAATGATTATGATGCTCTTCCTCCATGATACTTGCGGTAAAGGGACGTTTCCTACCAACATCATGCTGCATCCTAATATCATCGTCGTCGTCAATCTCTTCATTCTCTTTCTCGATGTCGTCGTCATCTTCATCGTCGTCGCCACCGTCATCACTGTTGCCATCAGGTTGTTCGGCCTTCAACAAAGCCAGCCGTTCTCGTTCCAATTTCCTCTTGGTATTACGCTTCTTTCGAATTTCAACAATGCCATTCCTCCTCCGCTCCTCTGCTGCCGCCAAGAAACCAGGTAGTAAATGACTCTTGTCTTCAAATACTTGTTCAAATCGATCTTCATCCTCGCCCTTCAGGATGTTCACTAGATTCTCAATTTGTACCCGCGCTCCTTTACGTCGAGCTGTTTCGTAGTTATCAAGCTTCGACCAGATTTGATCCTTGTAGTAGACATAGACTTGCATCAAGATAGAGAAAGCAGATGGTTAACTTGATATGAAGGAAATTATCGACAAACCACTCCAATTGAAGCGACTCACCAGTACGCCAAGCGTTATTCGGATTTCTCACAACATCCATTTCCTCCTCTTCGAGCCCTCCGAGAAGCAGCGCCTCACGCATTGTCAAATCCGGATACATGATCTTGGCCGCCATGGCACGATTCTGTATTGGATCGCCACTGGGTGGTGGCAGTGTCCAACCCTCTGGTCTGCCGCTCCATGAAAATCCCAATTGATCGAGCAATTGAATTCGTCTGTCGGTAAGAACTTTGATCTGAAGTGATCGGGCACTGCGTTGGTAACTGACCCATCGCCCAAGGTCCGTTTTGCTGTGCACTTTGCAGTCTCCATTTTCTCTCTGGTACTGAAGAGGAGCAAGCCGAGTGATATTACGGCATGAGCTGATGATGATGACAATGACAATGCTGCAACACAGAACACCCAAAAGTATGTTGATGAACTGACCTCGACAAGTTCACTATATTTCGTATTCCACTTGACATCATTGGTACCATCATGACTAACAAAGTTAGGAGGCAGTTCGGTGGATCCCCCAAAACTGCTTCTCTTATTTGCCTTCTCATTCAAAGCCGTGGCCGCTTCAAAGTTTTTGACATAGCACTGCGGGAATTGTTTCGCCATGTAATGCAGTATCATATTGGCTGCATCTTCCTGTGTACCATCGCAATAGGAGGCCCAGGCACCGAGGAACTTGTCAAATAGTTTCGTTTGCTTATTGTAGTGATAAAAGGTTTGATTATCGAGTTCTCGTTTGTTGACTTTCTCCCGACGCCGGAGTGGGACACAGAGCACTTGGAAGCGAGACGCGCCCATTTTTGCTTCGGTCTGTAGGGGTGGAAGGAATGATCCGAAAGAAAAACAGAAGTGTAAAGTTTTGTCAGATGTTTCATGAGAGAGTGCACCCAAGCAAAACTGCAAGCAGCGACAATGCAAGGGACCTTCCGACAACCTTACATTGATGTCGTGTTTCTTATCAAACGTGAGAAGTTCCGTCATAATATCCTCACGAATACGTTCCGACGGTCGATCAGTAGTGTTTGCCTTCATCATTGTTAGGAATGGAAATGTCTGCCTCTTACTAGTAGCGGTGTTTTTAGTTGCAGCCCCATCTTTGGTAATTCTTCTCTTCCGCGAGGTAGCGGCGACATCACTACTATCGGATGATGCCATGGCTGTTACATCCACAACTGCAACATTCTCTCCGTTATCGGTAGTAACAGCCGCAGGATTCTTCTTCAGGATGCCAAATTTACGCACCCGCTCTTTCCCTATTAACACATCCAGCAAGGACGTTACTCGTTTCCCGTCAATGGTGACTATTCGATCTCCCACCTCCACCTGTCCGATGAATGTACATTCGGGATGAATATGCGTGATGACTGCTCCTCCTCCACCCTCGCTTTCTTCAGCACCCTCGCCTACTTCTTCAGTATGACTCATGGAAAGTGTTATCCCCAATCTGCCGGGGGTTATGGTGAGCATTAGGAGGGGTGTTGCTGCTGAATCAGAGTCATCAGCCGCCGCTTCCGCTGGTGCCACTGCAGCTTCCGCCACCGGTATCGGTATCGACGAAGGAAGGCTGCCATTCTGAATCTGAGCCTCCTTCTTGTTGTTGTTGTTGTTGCTAAGTTGATCTCGTCCATCGCTGCTATTATTTGAATTACAAGTCACACCCCAGGGATTCTTGCAACTGACGCATTTACAAACACCCTCCCGACAGCCCGACCCCCCGGCGAAGCAGGCGCAGTAAAGCAGGATGCAATTTGATTTACGACAGCTGCAGCGGTTATTAGTGCCACAGCGAGGAACGATCGTTGTGGCGGTGGTGTTGTCAGCATTGACGCGGTTATTCTCTGCGTAGGTCGACAATGACGACGCTGCAGCTGCAGTGTTGGTCGTCGAGTTTGGCCCGTCGCCATTGGCCGCTTGGCGCACCGGTTCGTTGGCAGCTGGGCCCGCAATAGCAATAGCATCCATCGCAGCGGAGGGAGAGGTATCTATGTCGTTTGGAGAGGAAATCCAGACCGAATCTTGATTTTGGCGCCAGCCCATCCATGTTTGGAGAGATCTTGTTGGGGATGTCGCATCGCATAGAAATAGAAAAAGCATGGGGCGGATCCAGCCTAAAGATCTTGTGGGCGTGCGGCATTGCGCATTGCCAATGGCGGAGTGTCATTACCATTACCATAATATTGCCGGTGCATTATTCCCAGCATAGGCTTGTCAAACTCATCGTCATCATCATCAATAACATCCTCCGAAACCATCATACTATATTGAACAATGGGGCGTGGCTTTTCTACCTTCTATCGCATCACCTTGATGGCGATGAGTCTCACGGCATTGACACTCTCCGCGTTGTCGGCGACCAGTTGTTCATTCTTGAAGTTTGATCACCAATACGGCGGTGGGCGATCGTTAGCTTCATTGTCGGCCGACACGCCACAGTCCATTGAGAATGATGATAGCAGGAAGTTGCCTCAATCGTCGGCTATTCCCGACGAAGACGGAATGTCTGCCACGACGACACTTCCCACCATCGCTTGGTTGCCAGACGACAAAAACGGAACGGCATCCTCCGCATCTGGAAATACGACTCATGCCTCCTCCCCATCATCGTCGTCGTCGTCATCATCATCATCGGCCCATTCTCCCGCCGCTGCACCCTCGTCTCACCACTCAACTACAATGCCCACTCACAAGAGCTCGCACAGCACCGGCAGCAGCAGCAGTCATACGGCAACCTCGACGTCTACATCAACTACCGCAGCAGCACAAGTCACCGGTGAATCCGGTCTCTTCTGCGATGGTGAAACGTCCTTCTTTGTTTCCAATCTCTGGGGAGAAAGTAGCGTATCAGACTTTGAATCGAAAATTGCCACGGAGAGTAATGATGATCAATCAGAGGAAATTGCACGAAATGCTGTGGTGGCGGCATTGGTGATTGGAACAATTGCCTTGTTTGTTATGCTATTGGAATGTATTTTGGGCTGGAGAGTGTGGTGTGATAAGGTATTGGTGGGGTTGTTGGCGTTCATGGCGTGTGTGTCGCAGGGGATTACCTTTTTGTTCTTTGATAGTGAGAGGTATTGGTGAGTTTGACGATCTCTTGGGGAGACATCATGGTACCTATTTTTAGCTCTGCTAATCTCTGCTCCATTCGATATTTACACAGCGACGGAGACCTAGTGAATGAAATCATCAATGCCAAGCCATGTACTCTTGGAAAAGGTGGGGTCTATTCCGTCGTTGCTGTCATCATGTATGCAGTTATGATCATCATGGCATGTCGTCTTCCGAAGGATGACCCATATGGATTATGTTGCAAGAAGCGCAGAGGAAATTTAGGCAATGAATCCACGAGCACTACCGGTGGTCAATTTGGATTATTGGGTAGCAAGGAGAGTGGAAGTGATAATGGCAATACTACTACGGAGATGAATGATGTTCAGGAAGGTGAGCGGCCGAATTGGGTGTCGGAGGAGAAACGGAGGGAGGTAGAAGAGAATGAAATCATTTAGATGTGTATGGATCTATTGGGGGCATCGTGCCGCTTTTCTCATGAGTTGCCTTTATGCCGATCTCGGAATGCAAAGACCTTATGTTCGCAAAGGAGGTCGGAGGGATGACAAAAAGATAATCGACATTGCTTTGACCAGTGTAAATCAGTAATTGTCAAATGTTTCACGTTATGTAAATACTTCTTATTCCGTTTAATTTTCAGCGTGATGATTTGATGAAAGAATTGTCGATTACAAATCGGTCGTCACGATAAACGATGAGATACCAACGATGATTGGTATTTTTGTGTATCTATTAGGCTTTAAAGGCTTTTATGTTATCATTACCCTCTAGATGTTGCCAACATACAAAGGCATCACGGACAAGTAGTACCATACATCCAAAATCACAATCATTCCACGTGCATTCCATTTCTACGCCATACCGCTGGTCTACACCTGAACCTTGGTACATTTTCCAAATCCACCAACTGTGGCAGTCGCATAATTGCTGGCATTGCAGCAAACCTTCCTTCCGTCTTCGCACAAATATGGGGTGGGGTGGGAAGGAAGGTTTAGTTTCTTACAGGCCTGGACTGCAGTGTAGTCTTTGAAATACGATTGCCACTTGCAATCAATTGCGTTGGCGCCCGAAGAAGTTGTGGAGGAAGGCTTCTTCGTCGGAGCCTTCGTTGGTCTACGCGTAGGAGGTTTCGCCGCTGGCGTAGTGGGGGTAGTGGGCACAGTCGCAGTTCCGCTAACTTTGGTGCACTTGCCCAAGTTATCAAAGGTGGCAGTGGTGAGGTTGCTGACAGCGCAACAGAGTTTCTTGCCGGTTGTGACGCATTTGTAAGGCACGGGGTGTGCAGGATCGTTTAATTTGGCACAAGCCTGAGCAGGTGTCAAGTCGCTCCACAAATTGGAGAATCTGCAGTCGATGGTGCTCTGCAATGACTGGAGATGATGGAGATGCAACGATTAAAGTTAGACATGAACTTCATGGATGTGCGAATAGGTCGACTGGAATTGGAATGAAGCTGCAATCTTACCCTAACCGATCCATTACCAAGAGCGGAGGATGCTTCTTCCTCGGCATGCACGCCGAAGCTGACGACCAAGGCCCATGCCAAACAGTTGACGAGGAGGAGATTCATGGTTATGGCTCGATTTTGAATGAATGATTTTTGTGGGAAGATTATATGATAGCGAAGCCCATGCGGGTTCGGGCTCAATGTCAATGAATGGAGAATGGAGTAGTGGATGGTGGTCATCGATTCGATGGTGGAGGGCTCAAGCTTTGATGAGCTGGAGAACGAGAAACAAACACACTTGCGGGTGGCGGGTGGAAGTGGTGCAAAAAAACACAACCCAAATCCGACGATGTCTCTTTTCTTTCTTCTCCTCCTTGATCACAATGAGTTCCTCCGTGAAATTTGAAATGTGTGGTGACATAAAGAGAAGACGGTGCACCAGAAGAGGCGAAAAGAGAAAAAAGAGAGAATCTGGGAATCTGTAGGAACATAGG
>JALLBK010000517.1:0-11303 GCA_036940085.1 Discostella pseudostelligera | reverse complement strand
ACGTAGCCTCAAATAATACTACGTAAACAAGTCGCCAAAATCAAAGTAACTCAGGTCTTCCAGGTCTGCTGTGGGCGACAACCGACGGACCGACGAGCGACCGACGGACACAACTCGAGCGCGCGCAAAAGAGAAGATGAGGGGGAAGAAAGGGTGACGTCAGAGCGAAAAAATGACGGGAAGGAAGGAGTCTCCAATACTTATTCCTTCGTGAAGTATTTTATTTCTACATACATACTTAGGATTCAGTATGACACACATATTGAGAGCGATGAGTTGCCGCCAACAACTGAATTGGACTTCCCACCGGCGCCACCACCAACCATGAACATTTACCAAAAATTCAACTCAAACCCCATCCGAGCGTCAAGCGTTGGATAAGTTTGTGTATCACTCTCAGATTTAAGCTGATCATTATCAGCACTACTACCAATGCCGACGGGTCGATAACGTTACGCGTTGAAAGTTCTTTCGTCCAGAGCAGTTGATTTGTCCATTATTATTTTCCTGGGGGAGTCAGAGACGGCAACAACATTGGTACCTCGAGAGAGAGGGGGGGAGATGCAATGATATTACATATTGATGACTGAACAATCCCCAACACCATCACGCAAAATAATGATGGCAAAGTAAATATCTTCTTTCAAAATACACCACCACGGCAGCTTCTCGGTCATGCTCTCACGCGGCAATCTACTTCCTCCTTTCTTGTGGGTGTCGCTTCTACTTCCCCATCAGCATCGTCATCATCATCATCATGGAAGAGGTGTGTTTGCAAGTGCCGAAAGTGGGATGCTACTGCGTGGAGGAGGGAGCAATTATGGCAGTGGTGGCAGTACCGGCAATGATGAAAGAAGTAGTAGCAGTGGTGGTGGGTCGGTCAAGATACGGACCACAAATTCGTATCGAATGTTCAAGCTTCGCGCTGCCTCGATAATACGCAATCGTGACATCGAAAATAGTTTGAGTAATTCCACTTCTCCATCCGAAGAGGGTGTGCAGCTTGTTTATGACGACAACTCCACCACCAGCAGCAGCAGCAGCAATAATGCACCTCTGACACAACATTTTACATCCGCGATTATTTCAAAAGAATCGCTACTACCGGCATGCCCGCCACCCTATGATCCAAGTCGAGTCGACTATTTCGCTGGTGTAACTGTCGAAGTTTATAATACAATATTTAGATGCCGGCCAAGTTCATATGAAAAGTTTTGCAGTATTGACACTTTGGAAGAGGCCGAGAGAACAATGAAGAATGAGAACAATGATGGTAGTAGTGGTGGAGGAGGTAGCGACGAGGATGTGAAAATGCTGTGGCTGCAGGCATGGAAGGAGGTTGGACCATGCTCTCCTCCAACAGCGAGTAGCACTCCAACGACATCGATAACTATCAGCACATCTAAGCCAACGACGCATCCGAATACTAACCAACCTCCGATTGCACAAAATAATACGCCGTCGACGTCGATGCTCTCGAGCAGCAGTTCTATCAAGCCGAGCAAAATAATGCCAACGACAGTCGCCCCCACATACTATCCGACGTATCACCCGACGTATTATACGACTTATTCGCCAACTACATCGATGATGCCCACGAACTATCCGACATTGGCTCCCTCACGTTCGCCATTGGCCATGTCGCCCTCAGCCTACGACATCATGGACGAGGAAGATGAAGTGCTGATATGCAAGTCCACGCAAATACATCTACGTCTTGAAATCTCTACCGACAATTATCCCCAGGATACATCATGGCAATTTATTGATAGGACAGCGAATGTGATACTGTTATCATCTCCAATCAATGGATATACAGGAACTGCAATTGGAAATGGAATGATGGAAGTACAAACGGACACTCGTGATATTTGTTTAAACGGTACTACGACCATTGGAATTGCACCCCGAGAAGCCACAACTCGACGGAACAAGTACGAGTTTGTCATGAAAGATAAATATGGAGATGGAATGTGTTGTCGACCGGGTGTCGAGGAAGGATATTACAAACTTATGCAAAAGAAGAGAGACATTCTTGACAATCGATGGAAATGGAGTGTTCTTGTTGCGGGGTCGAACTTTCGTTCAAAGGAGGTGCATCATCAATTCGACTTACTCCATAATGTTGGAACAATAGACTCGGATATTTTGCAGGCAAGTTTTGGTCATGATGGTGAGGAACAGAACATCACGAAACCAATTGCAGCGGCAACATCCTTCGAGCTCATATGTCCACCGCCACAACGAAAAATTACTATTCAAATACAAACAGATATCTTTGGTGCAGACACATCATGGGATTTCCGAATGAAGAATGGAGGACCAATCCTAGCCAAGAATGAAGCTAAGTTTCATGAAAATCATATCGAGGTGGATGAACGCGACATTTGTATTCATGATTCATCCTTGTACGAATTGACAGTGTATGACGACTTCGGCGATGGAATGTGTTGCGCCTACAAACGAGGTCATTACAAGATAATAACGCATCATCCCATGAGTCCTACCGGATTGCCAACGGAGACAATCTTGTACGGAGGATTCTTCATTTCGAACCAAATAACGCATCTTATCAACACCACCTTGCCCGTATTGTCCGAACGATCATTGGATTGGTTAAACTCACATAACAAACGACGACTGTACTGGCACACATACTACAACACATCCTATGTCCCACTGCAATGGAGTGATGCACTCCAGGCGGATGCTAAGGTTTGGGCAGACACATTACTCGATTCTTGCACGGTGGGGATGTATCATGATCCACAAAAGATCTATGGGGAGAATGCAGCGGCTAATTCTGGGGGTGGTGATTGGGGTACAAAGCGGGAAGCGGACATGATTGTGGCTAGGTTCATCGATCGGGAGGTGGATGATCCATGGCCTGCCAATAGTCACTTGACGCAAGCGGTGAGAATTAGTTGGTGGTCTTGAAATTTACTTGTCTGCTTGCATGCCGCGTTTTCTGATTCATTCAGCTCAATTGTTTCTCCTCCGCTGTTCAGCTATGGCGAGCATCCAGTTATGTTGGATGTGCAGACAGTCATAGATCCTTGGGTGGTGGGAGACAATGTCATACACAGGTTTGCAGGTAAGGTCGAGTTGTGCTTGCTGATACTGGATTTCAATTCATTTGCTCAATAGTTTGACGGTCTCGATACATCGTCGTATTCACAGGTATGCGCGGATAGGTAATTGTGATATGGGATCCCACCTTAATGGGGACGGCTCTATTGATTGGCGAACTCCCATGTTGGAGGATGTAAGTTACGCTCGTCTCATGTTGTTTAGTGAACATGCATGCAGACTTCTCTAACTTGCTGGACGCATTATATTGTACTCAGGTCAATTACTGCGGACCGATTTGTCCAGTTGATGGCTGCAAGGCCTGAATTTTGTGTCGCTCAAGCTTCTGGGCAATCAACGGTGATGCTCGTCATTGCACATATTATCTTGCATATTCTATGCTTTTGTTCCGCAATGCTTCTCGACTGCAATGAATACTGCCAGTGCCAGGGCATCAACTCACAAATAAATCATGTCGCCATTATGTGAGGCAGAGGATGCGTTGTGTAAGCATGTCATAGAGCTGATTAACAAGTGCGAATTCAACGAACCGGCAACAAATAAGAGATATAGAATAGAGATCGAATAAAGTTCTGCCGATCTTATCATCCACTCATTACAGTGAATGGGTGTTATTACTCGACTCTCTTTACTCAAGAAGTTACTAATTTTTGACCATTTCCACAGCAGCTGCAACGATCGATTCGATCAACTGCAGCCACGGAACTTCATGAAAACCACTGGACTCGGCTTCTATACACTCAACAGGCGCCGCTCATTCTTGAACAAATAACAACATGTTCTGTCAACTCCAGAGGAGGTAGAAAATCACATATGCTTCAAAGCCACCGCCCGCAATTTCGCCACATACATGTTACGCTTCTCATCGGCTGTAATAGGCTCTCCATTTTTCTTTCCTGTCTTCTTTGGGGACACATTCATTCTGGCAGCAACTTCACTATCAAGAATCAAAGTACTTTTCTTAACTGTTTGATTGGCATCCTTTCCATGAGAGACAGGTTGAGCCCGCTTAGTTGGCATCGGCGCACGTCCAAAGATCTGATCGTTTGTATTTGCGACATTAGACGTCACAGCTTCTACCCCACCGCTCTGGGTAATGTCACATGTAAGGAATAGGTTCCTCATGGATCGTCGTAACCCACCCTCAACTTCGCGCACGGCCTCATTGACCTCAAAGAGAATGTCTTTCTTCAATTGATGCGTGTCAACCCCGCACATACTCACATGTTCTTTGGTATCCATACTCTCGTCGTCATTATTTGAACACCATGCTTTCCTCTCATCGATAATTGAATTAATTTCAGTGTTCATGATGTCGTAAGTGAACATGTCATCATCACCAATTTTTGGCTTTCCGCACGTCATGAACACGTCCGCCAATGCCTCCACGTTTTCTTCCTTGCTCGCTCCTTCATCAAAAGTTTCACTCTCGTGCCAAATTCTGACTTTCTTCCCATTCAACAATTCGGGCGGCAAAGATATGCCAGTGTCAGTGGAATACGCGGTTTGAAGCACATCGATTCGTGTAATAGGTGCCGAAAAGTCTCGACTCTGTGCAATGGGCTTCGAATACTGTTGCTGCTGCTGCATTCTTAGCCTTGTCGTCAACTCACTTCCTTCAACGAAAGCCGTCTTCTTCATCTTCATCTCCGCATGCTTCGAAGTCCTAGCCTGACTTCTCTCTTTCTTTTGCTCCTTCATTTTCTTTGAACGGTCTGATTCAGCCGCCACGAACGCTTCCTGCACAGTACGCTTCGATTGGCTTTCATTCTGCACGTTCTCTACATTCTTTTGCTTTGAATAGTGTGATCCATCCATAACGACCACTTCCATCTGATCACGCTTAGAGATACTTTCCGTTTTCACGTTCATCTCGGCATTCGAAGTCTCGACCGTAGTTTCATTGACTTTCTCCACCTCCTTCTTCTCCCTGGGAACCAGCCACGCGTCAAGAGTCTTTTGAGGCACTTTCCTTTCCGGAGCCGGAGAGGCCTTCTTACGATAATTCATGATTATCTGTAGCCTCTCTTTCTTCCTATTCGTATCACTAGCGTTGCTTGAGCTAGTAATGTTGGATTTTTCCTCGGATGTCGAAGAATGAATACCATCGTATGCTGTTGCAGACTTCTCCTCCGTGTCTTTCCCTTTCACAGATGATACTACCACCTTTGGTTGACGCCTTGCCAACTTTTCTAAAGCACGTTCCTTCCTACCTTTTATCACCAGTTTAGTTGGTTGTTGGACATTACCCGCCCTGGGCGTTGCCACTTCCGCTTCCAAGTCGTTGAACAGAGACGATTCGGCGGTACTATGATCATCAGATATCGTTTCGCTAATGAAATGCGCTGATTCGTTCTCGACAATCTGGAGTTCATTACCACCGTTGGTGAGACTTGCAACCGCAGGTTCTTTGTCGTCACTCACTACCTTCACAGAACATTCCACACTCCCATCATCGTCCGACGAAGTGATGATCTGCTTCGGCTGACGTGGCGGATCAATCACTGCAATTGCTCGTGACGGAATCAGAGGAGGCAATGCTCGCTTAGTCCCTTTCGCTTCCACCTGCTTCTTTTCGTTTGTTACTCTCTTCTCAATCGCTGATGATACTGATGAATCGATACGCTCATCTTCCCTCGGAACTTCGGCCGGGTCGGTTCCAGCACTGACGGTAGATGCAGCAGTAGAGTCATCGGATCCTGTACTGTCCCTTGGATTCTTTCTCTCCTTCTCCTCCTTTTCCTCCTCCTTTTTATGTTGTTCCGAAGAAGTAGTGGAGAAGGATGGGCTCATTGATCGGGCCGAGCGTACGGTAATTTTGCATGCACGTGGTGCTGTTGAAGTAGACGGCTTCGCAGTACTAACATTCTTGCTAGCCGGCGGTAGTGGTACTATGCTCTTCGTCGTCGCCGCCGACGACGTCGTCGTTGTCGATGATGTAATCTTCTCACCTTTCCCATCATCATTCGTCAATTTCTTCTTTTTCTTGAACAACGAAGGACTCATGGACCGAACACTCCTCAATTTCATGGTTGGACTAACACTGTTACTCTTCTCGACAGGAGGTGGTGATTTCGATACCGGTCCGATAACACTCAACGCATCCACGACATTAAGTGCAAGTGAAATTTCATCTCGTGGTGTATTTTCAGCATTCGTCGCAGATCTACCACTGCTGCTAGTACCGACCTCGCCGGCATTGGAAGAAGTATCCTTCATTTTGGACATCATGGTCGACGATGACGACATGGCTTGATAGGACTGTAAATCCTGTTCAACCGATCCATCCACCTCCTTGTTTGAATTATTACTACTACTACCACCGTTCTCGAAACATCCTTCGTCGATGACGTCAAGTTTAAGCTCCTTGGGCACAACTACTGAGACTTCATGAACACTGCATGAACCATAATACTTTGTAATACTGTCGTCAGGACTGATACATACCGGTGAGGGATATTCGGCAATTGGTGGATCATCACTGTTCCGTTCGCTATCTCTCGTGTCATCCTTCGAGCCGTTCACGGCTGAAGTAGCAGTGGTAGCAGCCGCTGCAGCAGCAGCAGTAACTTCTTCGGTAGCAATACTGCAAAACGAATCGGTCTGATGAAAGCTATCACAATGCGTAATGGATGATGTTGCCGACAGTATGTCCCGATGATCGCCTCCAGCACAAGACCAGTCAAACGATGTAATTGGAGGTATTACTACTCCTCCTCCTGGGGAGGTAGACAGTGCAAGAGCATCATTCTTCTGCAGTGTTGTTGCACAACCAGCAGCACCAGCAGTAGTAGTAGTTGCAAAAGTAGTCTTTTTGGGTTCTCCCGGGTGAATTCCCTTCTCCTTGTTACCAAGCCCAGCAGCAACAACAGTATTAGTATTCGAGGGAGCATCGATCTGGTCCAGCATGTTACTGTTATTATTGCTGTTGGCATTCTTCATAGCATGCTTCATCCTCATGGCATTGTAGTAATTATTCGCCGCATCACTTTTGAATAGACGTGGACTTGAGGAGGAGGATGGTGGCGGTGATGATGGTGATGAAAGCATCCCAGCAGCAACAACAACAGTGGTTGAAGACGCCTTGGTATTGATTTTATTGATGTCGTCGTGCGTGCTAGATCGTTGTTGTCGTCCTCCCAGCGCTGTGCCGGGATTGGTCGATTGAAAGAGGAGGGCGGAGGAGGGTGTTGATGCTGCGCCGGCGGTGGTCGTCATAATGATAAAATATTTTTAAGCCGATGATGATAATGATATTGAGAGCCGTCAATGAATGAATTCTAATACCTCCAACATTGCCAGAGCTTCGAAAATAACTCTCACGCACACGCACACTCTCTAAGAACGACGTTATACCGTATTGGGGCAGATGATGGGGGAGAGTGAATTAGCAGCACCATCGGCAGCAAGTGTTGGTTTGTGTATTTCGCGGCTTTGGGTGCTGATTTCTCTCTTGGTGGTTCGAGATAACTTTCATGCCTATCATTGTCTTCATCGTCGTCATCTTTCAGTTGATGGTCGGCCACTCTTGCATGCCCAAACGGAAGTTCAGGGCTTGTTTGTCCAACTTCGTTCCGTGGCAGCATGGTTGGTGATGCATGTTGGATGGACGATGTTGATGGTGATGATGTGATTTTGGAGGGAGGGCCATCAAGCTCTGGAGTGTAGGTGTAGATGTGAAAATTTGCACCTTCTCGAAGTAAGTAATATTGAAATTGGGAATGATTTCCGCATAATCACAAAAAGAATCAAATGTCAGTAAATTGTCGGTGCTGCATGAAATATAGATCTAAATTTCATTACAACGTATATTTCCCACATTCAAAAATATCCGTTCACCATGCAATGAATTCGACATGTATCGGAATTGGTATGTCATTGTAGTAGATTCCCAGTATGTAGGAATGTACCGGTACGGACGATGGACAGAAACTGTGTCTCTCTTGTCTGTCCGTCGATGTGACTGGTGGTAGGAGAAAAAGGAGGAGTATCGTAGATAGGTAGATACGGTAGGAGTAAGGGTAGGAGATCTACCAGTATCTCTACCTCAGCACCTCATACCAGAGAGAGAGTGGTGGTTTTATCGTACCGTACAAAATGTCGCAAAAATTGATAGGACACGTATCTTATTCATAATTGCGCATACTTTCCCCAGAGGAAATCCAACGCAAAATCTCACTTCGAGGTCTCTCTCGTTTCGTATTTAGTGCTATCGTATGCCCGTTAGGCTTTGCGCTGTGCCCTTCGCGGTGCGCGAAGGATGGAATTCATAATATTAATATCCTCATCAGCGTCTCAGCTCGAAGTGTTTCGGAGCTAGCCCGTGACCGTCTGGATTTCTACCATCGATGATCTCATTATTATTAGATAATTGCTCCACCATCAGCCATCAAACGACGACAGAAAACGATTGTCACGAACCTAGTATTTACGAAACAACACCAACAACAAGTGGACAAATCATGCAGCTTCTTCACGTTCTAGATGACCTGGATGTGCTAGCTACTCGAGGATCAGACGATGGAATGGAGCTCTGCTTGAAGCGAGCATCGTCCTCATCACCTCAAAAGAATGGGTATTTGGAGAAGGAGGTAGCAGCACCGAAGTACACCAACAACGCTTTATTGTCATCATCCGCTGGAGCAGCATCAAATGATGAGGACTGCGACCGACCTAAAAAGGATCAAGAGTTCATCTCGTTTCACCGCGACGTTGTTGCTAAGGATTCCGATAAAGGAATAGAGCTCGTCTTTTTGGAGCCACCGCCTCAAATTCCTGATAATGGGTCGGCTCAGAAGGAGCAGCTTGGTAATCACCAGATGAAGATTACCCCGGTCGTCGTCGAAGTTGACCCGTATCATCTTGTATCTACTCTGCCAAGCAAATGCAGTAGAGGACAAAATATAGCCAACAACATGAAGGCCAAGCAATCGATGCATTCTCTGACTACACCTGCTGCGCAGCTTCCTAAACCCTTGGGGTTCATGGCGAAGAAAAGAATCCAGACTCAAGCTTTGAGCACCACTGAATCTCGCACTGATAAGTGCATTACCAACAAAAACACAATGAGGAGAAGTTGGCCCGGGCCTGGACGAGGACGAAAATATGCGGCAACGAAAACATTGGGGCAGAAGCCATTACATCATCATCATCATGCAGAAGACGACGACCTATTGGATATGCGAGACGACCATGAAAGTAGTAGAGTTGTCAAGGACAATGCTCCGAATTCCACCACGCTGCTACTCGAATCGCTGTCCAAAGATGTTGCCATGCTCAAGGTCATGTTCTATCAACTCCAGCAGCAGAACAAACGACGGGAGCAGGCATCTTCGGACTGCGACAGCACCGCCAGCGACAGCTCTTCCTGTGCTGACGACAGGAACTTCATCATCATTGATCCTGAGGAAGAAAATGAAATGAGAGATTATGGTTGTTGCATCGCGGGATTTCTTGAACTCCTTGCTGGAGATGATGATGAGGCTAACAAACATTTTGCTTATTATCAGGAAAATGCCAAGAGATTATTTTCGATTTAAGAAGGATCTGGCGATGATAAGTAGTTGTTACACAAATGGAGCGGCATTACAGTTGTACTGCCTGGCAATGAAATCGTTTTTGGTGTACTACTCATTAGTTGTATAAGTAGTAGTAGTAGTGATGTTGTTAGTTGTTGTCTCTGCGTCGATAGATATCTCTCGCAATTCATTCTGCATCGTGGCCGAAGTTGAGTTGGATTCCAAGTGATATGTCACTACAGCGATAGAGAGGCGAGGCAGTGCTCTTTACTTCTTGCTTCACGTCGGTATAATCACATTATGTCATCGTCCCTTCATTTTGCCGACATTATTACCTCAAGATTGTATATGATCAATAATCCATCAAGAAGCCGACGCTACTAACTCTCGTCGCGTCATTCAGCTTCTCCCCCTAGATACCCATCGAGATAAAATGAATGACCACAACTTTTTGTGTAATAGCGGCGATCGAATGCATGGCACAAGAGGCACCACCAACTAAAAAGAAACGTTGGCGAAGAGCAAGAGAGAGGCGCGGGTTGCTGGATGGAGAGAATATCCTCATCCACCACCATACCTCTCGCCATTACACCCGGTACTAGATCCGACATTGTTCAATGTTCGCCCTTTGTACGTCTCCGACATTGCCATGAAATCATATAGTAGATTGTTGTTTTTGACGACGAGTGGCTTGTGATGGATAATCCTTTTTGTGGCTGTTCACCATCTTCTCTCACCTCCTTCCCAGTATTGTATCTACTATCTAGATACCCAACAATGACCGCCTCGATTTTTGCGCCACCCTCCCTCGCCCCTCCCCCCCCCCACCGGCGACTAAATACTAATCGAGAGGTGTGAAGCACGATATGGATATCATGACTTCGGGTAGAGCAAGTTGATGAATGAAATGGAAGAGTGTGAGCAAAGAAATTCAAATGACAGATTGATCGGAGGGATTAGACGTGGATGGAGTGTGACGAGAGCGAGCGACGAGAGCGATGATCCTAATGATGGTCGCACTCCCGACAAATTATGATTTTGTTTGCTGTGAAAGCGAGGGGCGGGGGTTGCGGTCGGACCATCACCAGCACCGCATTCGGTCCGCTCAATTATTTGCTCATGGTCACGATGGTAGTAGCCGCCCGCTCGTCAATCGCAGCTCCTGGCTATCCATGGCCGTTGCTGGCGTAGGAGGAGCGCCGCTGGAGTACTGGACAGAATATTGAGAATCTACCACGGTAATGTCAAAGTATGGGTGACTGGCTATCTGGGGGGGTGTTTTCATGGGCGGGGCGGTGTTGGAAGGGCTGCGTAGGGGGACAGCGGTGGCGGCCATGGCCATGGTTGCGGGCAATATTGTTGGTTACCGGCCACCATTCTTTGGCGGGAAGAGCGAATGTGACGTCGACGGAAGGACGCATCTGTCAATTACCGGCCAATACCGGCCACCTACGATGAGGCAGTGCGGGGTATTTTTGTGGTGGGAGAGACGATGAGGCAGCATCTGAGAAGATTATAGTATCTACTATTGGTATCTACTCTCTCCTTATTAGCGATAACGTACGGTGATTCCACGTAGAAGTGACTGGTTTGTTCGGAAGTGTGCTGCGCACCGCAGTGTGCAGGTCAACAATCAACACATTCATCCCCACTGACCCATCACCTATCACCGCAAATATCTCCCACTCTCCTCAA
>JALLBK010000516.1:0-21282 GCA_036940085.1 Discostella pseudostelligera | reverse complement strand
TGTTCTCCGACCGTCGACACATCATGAGGTATCTAAAAGAGGTAGAAGATGTTTCGTTCACATAACGATACATGGTAATAAATAATGAGTAGTAAAACTCAGTTGGATAAAGATGATTTGATGTTAATTTTTTTAGGTATTGCTCTAACGGAGCATCTAGCATTCCTAACATCAACATGATAACATGACACATGATGTGCCACGTGACATGCGAGAACAAATAATAATAGATTTGGAGTGCGGGATTGTCGCTTAAAGTAGCATCATTGCTCCAGCAGCAGCAAGGGCGGACACAGTTGTTCCGATGGTAGATGCGCTATGACGATATAGAAGAGGCATCACGAAACGATTGGTGAGTTGTGGATATAATATGGTGATCATCGTTTATCTCAGCGAGCCCTAGAGGTATTACATCGTCCAATCGATCCTGGACCCTCGACTACGCAACATATCCTCATGAAAGAGAAGCTAATTATTGTACTCACCTTGATTGCCCCGTGAGATCTGCGATCTTATCACCAACTGTCTCCAAGATCCCCTTATCTTCTGTCTCACCTTCGGTGGCCATCGACATCTGCATTGACATTGGCGCAGCAGCCGCTTCAGGTCCTCCAGCTTCAGGTCCTCCAGCTTCAGGTCCTCCAGCTTCCGGTGCACCGCCGGCTTGAACAGCTGGTGCTGAAAGCGAAAGTGATCCAGCAACAGCAACAGCAGCAGCCTCCTCTTCACCAGGTCCCTGAAGTTGACGAATGCCGAGGTAGGGATCATACTCCTCCGCGGCGAGAACACGAGCATTCGCCGAGGATGACTTGTGCTGCATCTGGTGACGCTTGCGCATAGGCTGAGCTGCTGCTTCTTCGTGGGCGAAGGCCGTGCAGAGGCTAGCGAGGACGGTGGTGATGACGAAGGACTTCATGGTGCAATTGAATTATTTGTTGTGATGGATGGAAGACTATGGATAGCACTTTTGTGAGCTGGACGGAAGAGAGGCTGGAATTCGCTGGAAGTTGTTGTTTGTGTGACATCCGACATTCATCCAACGGTAAGTGTATCGCATTTTCGTGTGAAGAAGTGAGAGGTTTCTTGCATATCGCAATGTTTTGCCTTCGACCTGAACTCAATCCTCCTCCACCGCGCCACATCAAACTTATCTATGGTTTTATCTCTAAAAAGCGATGCGCCTTCGACCTTCGAAGACGTGGAGTATTTGTCATAATATCTACCGGTAGTGTATCAATTATTCCAGAACGACATGTTCAAAATGAATAAAACTAAGGATTGGAGTATGGTGCTCTAGAGAGTATCGTCTGTACACATCAAAGTCTTCTAATAGTAAATAATCCTATTCTTCTCAAACCAATCCACAATTATTACAAAGAAGAAAAAATTGATAGATCCACTCAAGGAATGGAAGCTCATCACTTCTCTCACAACAAATGGAGGGGTTTTACACAGACATGGCGATAGCACCGCATGTCACGGCCATTGCTGCCAATGTGGTACCAACAGTCATTGCGCTGTGATGCGACAGTCGAGTCGAATTGCGGTGAGGTTTAAAAACAAATGACAAAGTTAGTAGAGGTAGGTGATCAAGACGACGATAAAGCACGTGAAGAAAATGACTTACCCGCTCTTTGCTGCAGGTGTCGCTGTTGGCGACACAGTCACCACTGGCTCTGCCGTGGAAGGAGCTTCAGATTCAGCAGCCTCGGTAGATTCAGTTTCTGCGGCCTCAGTCGTTTCAACAACTACGGTGGTTTCAACAGCTCCTGTGGATTCAGTTTCAACAGCTACGGTGGTTTCCATAGCTCCTGTGGATTCAGTTTCAACAGCTACAGTGGTTTCCATAGCTCCTGTGGATTCAGTTTCAACAGCTACAGTGGTTTCAACAGTTCCGGTGGATTCGGTTTCAACAGTTCCGGTGGTTTCAGAGGTATCCTCAACAACGGTAGCACCAGTGGTGGAAACGGCACCCTCGGCACCAACAGTTGGACCAGCTTCAGTGACCTCGGCACCAGTGGTAGCAGCAACAGACGCCGCGGTAGTAGTCACTGTTACTTGATCTGGGGGTCCACCCGGGCCGTCCTCGACGGGCTCTACCGCCATGATCATGCTGGCACTCATGCTCATGCTCATGCTCATGCTCATGCTGGCACTCATGCTCATGGAAGCAACAGGCACGGCCTCCGCGGGTACTGCACCCGGCTCCGCCTCCTTCTGCAACGTACGGCTTCGGCGGTTCGATTCGAGACTCTTGGCTTGGTCGGCGGTGTAGACCTTGCGGACGCGCTTGCGGTCGACGGCAGCGGCAGCGGGTGCCGCCAAGGCTAGGATGGCGATGACGTTAGAGATCTTCATGGTTTGATGGAGAGTTGATGGTATGATATTAATAATAAAATTGAGGCAACGAATTGATACAGGTATGGTAGTAATGAATGATGGGCCACCACCAATCTCGCTCGCTTGTGGTTGTGGTGCACCGTCTTGAGTGCACAATGCAAAGCTCGTTGGGTCTGATGGGGTGGGCGGGAAAAACAATGACGGATCTCATATTAACTTTTCTTGCAATAGAGTCCGATTTGCAAATTGGAACTCGTACAAAGACGAGAAGTGAGAAATGCAAATGAACGTAACGCACGATCGATGATCGCCCAACGCCAATGAACCAAGAGATGGCGAAACGAGGAGCTCCATCCGAAGCTTCCCGCCAGATCTTTCTTCTTCCCGCCAGATCTTTCGTCATGCCACGTCACTCTTTCCGCGCCGGATCTTTTTCCCGCCATATTCATATCTTTCTCCGCCACGTCACTCACATTTCCCGCCATTCCTTCCTTCCCGCCGTATCTTTCCTTCCCGCGATATTATCTTCCTACCACCCCGCAGGAACCCGCCATATCTTTCCTTACTGCCAATTCTTTCATTTCCACGTGTCTCTTGATCTTGAAGTTCGTCATCGTCGCCATCGCGCTCGCGATCCGCCGTCCACACATCAATTGAAACTTGAAACCAAACCATAACCATAAATCAAAGCCCCTATCGTATGCAATTGGGCTCTGGCATCGAAGTAATAATAACGCGGTAGTTCGGTTTCCACTGGTGGTTTCAATCATGATATTTCGAAGAGCTGCCATAGTAGCGCTTCTCGTCGCGAATTCCACTCTTGTCGTGGTCGGTGCATCCTCCGCGGCCGGAGGTGTTGGCGGCGGCGGCGGTGGTGGTGGATACTATAGAGATCATCCCCAGCAGCAGCAGCAGCCGCAGTTTCAGCAGCCAAATCAGTATCAGCAACAACCCTATCCACATCAGCAGCAACAACAGCCACGTCAAGATCGGCAAGGGCAGGGAGGAGGTCCACCGTTGGGATATGACCCATATTATGCTCAACAATTTCATGGTCAGCAGCAGCAGCAGCAAGAAGCATCTTCATCCGACTTAGCATCTGCTACTTGGGGGGAACAGTCACAAGCCAAATTAGAGACAGATGCCACTACAACTACTACGACAACGAACGAGTCTGGACTAGATAAGTCAACGCCAGCCAACAACAGCAGCAGCAGCAGCAGCAGCAATGATGTCGAGGATGGCGCATTGCCAGAACCATGGCAAGAACATGTCGATCCTACATCAGGACGATCGTACTATTACAACCCCATGACCAGTGTCACTCAGTGGGAAAGGCCCGTGGCCGTGGCTGTCGTTGGAACATCCTCATCGCAGCCAATGGTAGAACCAGAGGCAGAGGCAGTAATGACTTCGGAGATAGCCACTACAGAAACGATGGAAGTAGATTTAGCAGATAGGAGCAATTTTGGTGATGTTCTTTTGGAATCAGCTCCATCATCTGCGGGGGATGGACAAGAAAGTTGTTTGGGGGAGGGTGGTGCTTTTGCCGGTACTGAATCCTCTGTTTCTGGTGGTACAACACCCGATGTGGATGGAAACTACGCACAACCGCAGGATAGTGGCTTTGGGGAGGATGGAACCATGGATCCATTTTCCAATGCTTTTGCCAGTTCGGATGGTGGTGGAGGCAATGCGGGTGTTGTTGGTGGGAAGGAGGCAACTATGGGACAAGCATCGCCGCAGCAACAGCAGCAGCAGCAGCAATATCGTCCTCATGAATATTATCATGGCCAGCAACAGTCGGGATCCCATGTTCAGCAGCTAGGGCAGTATCGTGGCCAGGAGCTCGGCCAGCAGCAGCAGCAGCCTCGGTTAAACACACAACAAAGTTGGGGTCCTGTAATGTCGCAGCAAATGTCCCAGGGAGGAGAAGGAGGCGAGTTCCAATCGTCGCAGATGCACCAACAGTCT
Organism: Discostella pseudostelligera; assembly: GCA_036940085.1. Taxonomy (NCBI): domain Eukaryota; phylum Bacillariophyta; class Thalassiosirophyceae; order Thalassiosirales; family Thalassiosiraceae; genus Discostella; species Discostella pseudostelligera. The sequence continues at coordinate 16,968 of JALLBK010000516.1, read as the reverse complement.
CAGCCACCATCGCCACAACAAAAGCCGCCATCGCAACAGGCTGCTGGTTCGCAACAATCATGGCAACGTCCACAGTCTTTGCAGCATCCGCCAAAGCCGCAGCAGCAGGGACAGGGACAGGAGATGCCAGGGTCGTCGTCACCTCCCGCACAGCAGGGAGCTCCACCTGCTGGATGGTTTTCACGACAGCAGCAGCAGCAGCAGCAGCCGGGACCATCCCAACAACAGCCACCACATCTGCAGCAGCGATCTCCACCGCCCCACCAGCAACAGCAGCCTTCTCAGCAACAATTCAAGGCCCCGCAGCAGCAGGGTCATGAACGTCCACCGACCTATGGTATGACACCTCCTTCCCAAGGCGGTGCGTTTCCACCTCCCGCAAGGCAGCAAGGACATCCCGGTGGCGGCATTCAGCAGCAACGGCAGTTTCCTCCTCCACAGCAGTACCAGCAATATCCAACTCAACAGTTCCAACAGCAACCTGGACAACATCAGTATCCGCCTGGTTACAATCCATATGGCGGTCCTCCACATCCTCAATCTATCACGGCTGGTCCAGGAGCAGGACAGCTTGTCCAACAACGTACCGAAGAATTATCTCATGCAGTCAAAGAAAAATGGAGCCAGGGTACGTATCTGTGTTTTGTTCATTAAAGAGAATTGCATGTTCTTCGAAGGAACAAATGTTCTCATGCATTCATCGAAATCGTCGTGCACATCCCCATTACCTTTTTGAATGTTGACAGCATTGGGTGGCTTAAGTGTATTTGGTACTCGCACGAAAGAGTTGGCGGAAACAGCGAAGAATCAAATTGGGGAAAGTGCACAGAGTGCGCAAAAGGCAATTGGAGAGACAAGTACTGGTAAGAAGGCTTTCGATCTGTTGTAATGATGTTTGCAATGTTAATTTGTTCTCCTGCCGACGGCATATGAACTTCTCAAATGATGTTTTGTCGTCTGTTTATCAATGATCATTTCTAAAACGATATTCAATGATCGGCATGCTGATGTTTCTATGCAAAGGTATTTGGGGTCGTTTCCGAAGTGGGATTGATCAAGTGAAGGGATCCATCTTTGAACGCGACAACAATGCAAACCAGCAGCAAGGACAAGGATACCCATTATCGCAATTTGGCGTGCCTCCACCACTGCAACGCGGCGATCAGTACCCACTTTCTGGTGGCTATCCTCCTCAACAACAGCCTCCAGGAGGGGTTCAGCAGCGCGGTGGCCCTCCTCCACCTGGATATCCTCCTCAGCAGCAGCAAGGAGGAGGATACTATCCTCCGCAACAGCCACCACCAGGCCAGCAGCGTGGTGGCCCTCCTGGTGGATTTATGCCTCGACCTGGGTATTCACCGCCATATCCACATGCAAGCGGTGGTCCTAGTACAGCTGTTCAGCAAGGGGCTCCGCCAATTCAAAGTCAATGGGGGAATAAGAGTGCTGGACCACCAGGCCCTATTGTTCAGCAACGAGGGCCACAACAGACGAACATGCCTGGGCAACAACCACAGCAGCAGCAGCAGCAGCAGGGACAAGAGCATCAGCAAATGCCACCTCGACTGGGTCAGAGGCCGGGACAGTACGGACAACAGCAACAGTATCCTCCTAATACCTATGCCGGTCAATATTCGCCGCCTAGACAAGGACAGTCTCCACAGCAGCAGCAGTAAGTCAACATTGGAGCAACACAGCAGCAAAAGCATTCGATTCGGAGGTACATACTAGCCCTGCGAACAATCCAGGATGCTGGAATAATGAATGACTACAACAGTACATATCGTGGGAGGAGGAAGGACCAGAAGGCTCGTGTGATGGGATTGAGGAGAAGAACTGGTAATTAATGATGCTAACTACTTGTTGCTCAGCAGAGTTTTCCCAAACCCAGCAATGACAATCGATTAATGCTCTAGTACAAAAGAGATAACAGAAATTTCTATTGATGTTGGGATGGCTCATCTGACCTGTATTACCTAGTAGACTTATGCCCCTGCGAGTGGCAGCATAGAATCGGGGCGAAAATGCATCCCATAAAGCTACTCAAAATTCAGCTCACACTGCGCCTCTTATCTTTCATAGATTGCGTTGGGCGCTGGTAGGGAGCCGGCGTCGGATGCCTGGTCATGGTGTTCATGGGCTCGAAATCACAGTCAGTGCATGCCAACAATTCTGGTACTGACCTAAGTACGTATTCGTATGTAGGAAAGTACTAGATGCCATCAGATAGCCACGCGCGGGACGCTTGGCGCCAAATCCATTGTCCAAAGTTATTGCCGGCACCATTCATTTTCATTCATCACCATGTGCCATATCGCTCATCGCCATGATCACATGATGATCAATGATCATCGAACCGTCTCCAATCAACCTCCATAAATAAAGACCGCCTCTATCTCCGTCGCCCCACCCTTCTGAGAAACTTCCAATCTATCAACGTTTTGCGACATCAATAATGCCTAAATCGAAGCGAGCGCAAAAAGGTGAGGAGAGAGAGAGAGCTGAAAATTTGTGGTCAATGTTGTATTTATTTCTCGCGCCAGGGGTTGGCTTTCGTTTTGCCTCGCGCACACTGATTGGGACAACTGATCCATTTCGAGGGGCTTGTACATCGTCGTCTTCGTCGTCGAAAGTTGGCGGTTGTCTTCACAGACAACGTGATTGATTACGCAGAGAGTAGATGGCAGATGGTATCATTTCGATAGAACACATGCACTTCTCTCTCACTGACACATTCTCGTTATTCTCGCCATTCATAATTATGCGCACTCAAATGCTCCGAAACAAACAAACTGATAAACCAATATTTTCCACTTTCATTCACCACTCCTACGCAATTAATAATGTTGCATTACAAAGTGGCATTGACCAAAACTGCCAAAAAGACTCGGGAACATAAAACCACCTACGTCGATACAGTACGGAATGCCATTGATGCCTCCGATCGAGTCTACCTCTTCTCGTACGAGAATATGCGTTCGAATCATTTCAAGGATGTTCGTTTGCATTTCCGTGGTGGTGGTAAGAGTGGTGATATGATTGATGATAATGAAGAAGATGATGATACAACCAAATCCGATGGACGATTATTTCTAGGCAAAAACAAGCTGTTACAAATTGCTCTCGGACGCACACCCGAGGATGAATACTCGGACAATCTCCATCAATTATCCAAATCGATTTCCGGATCGGTGGGGTTGCTCTGTACTAATCGAAATGCTATTGATGTCGAAGAGTATTTTAATACTTTAGCTGTGGAAGATTTTGCACGTGCGGGGACTGTAGCTGAACGATCGATTATGCTAACGAAAGAACAGATTGAGACGCACCCTGTGAGTATGGTTGAACAATTTCGTAAATTGGGTTTGCCCGTGGAGGTACAGAATGGTCGGGTTGGATTTGTAGGAGGAAGAACGGAATATGAAGTTTGTAAGGCGGGGAAGGAGTTAAGTGTGGAACAGTGTAAAATTTTGGTGCATATGGGAGTGAAGCTGGCGGTTTTTCGCATTGGACTGGTGTGTCGGTGGGAGAAGCAGGATGGGGCGATCGAAGAGCTCTGAGACGCTGCGTGAAAGGTGCATGTGAGTGATTGCCTGCCGAAACGCCATGAGAGGGATTTGGAGCGCAGTCGTCTGCAGTATAATTGTATCGAGAGCACATAATTCTTCGTAATCATTGGCTAATTGCTGCTCTCGAATACTGCACCGAACGAAGGCCATGTTGGAGATTAAATGAAATACGGTATTTTTTCGCTTACCATGTAATTGCATTACTAAAGTTAGTATGCCCTGAAGATCGAGATACAGTCGCCAGCATATTTTATCTTTGTTACGAATGAACAAACGAGTCTTTCGATGAAATGATGTTTACCATCCTTCAATAGCTGCTCGACTATCGTAGCCATCACTACATTCATTAACATGCAGTCCGACTAACCACAACTTCGGACAGTTATTTGACAGCAACTTCTTCTGCTTTGCTATTCCTTGTCACCAATAGCCTTCCCGCAAAGAACGATGATCTGAATAGCTGAAACAAGGCAAAACAAACCCAGACCTGAGCTACGGGACCTCCGCCGGATCGTATCTTCCGAAGTACTGGTGGCAGTAGAGCTGTACTGATGAAGTACACACCCGCAAGATACGACAATTCCTTCCGAGCGATGAGTGCACCCTCCGATACTGCAACTGGAGCAGTTAGGAATGCTCCCGCAGCCAAAGTAAGAGCGAGAGGTTTGGCTGCTGCTTGTACGGTCAAATCCTTGGTAACTATACCGGGATGGAATGCAACTATCGACGCCACAACGGATGCAACTACTGCCCCTGCCATAAGTCCAACTTTCTCCAAACGTAGTACTAATCGATTCGACGCATCCTTCCACTCCTGTGCATTAATACTCTGTCCCTTCTTCACATCCGGAAGGACTAAATACTGTGGCAAATACGTCTGAGCAGTTTGTGATATGACCTCCATGAACGGACTTGCAAAGAAGAACAACGATAATGCAATTTGATGAGCTGCCAATGTAACCGGTTGGCCTGGCAAGCCCGCGGCAGCATTCGTCATGAACCCAAATGCGCTAATCTTCCCAATAATCAATGTCAAAACCGGTGCGGCGAATTTTAAGAATGTTCGAGAATTGATTTCGTCAGGAGCAGCCTTTGTAATCCATCGTGGTAGCAGACCTAGTGAGGATCCCTTCGACAACAACTTCCTACGCGACGGACCAATCATGGCCACCGTACCAGCCCATTGTGCCGCAACAGTAGCTATGGCTGCTCCCTTCAATGCCATATGATACCTCGTCACGAGAAGATAATCACCAACTATATTTACTATTGTGCTGTACAAGATGGCAACCATGGGTGTGACGCTATCCTTTGCACCAAGCAATGCCGCTTGGAGGACACCACCAATGAGAGACGTGGGCATTGAGAGTGCGCGTATTTGAACGTATTCGTGAGCAGCGTCGAGCAGTCCAGGGGATGCAGCTGCTTCGGGACCTGTGAAAGAAGTAACAACAACGGATATTGAGATTCTGTTCCAGATGAGTTACAATTCAGTTCGGTCAATGCCAAGATGTATCAAGTTCAAAGATGAAACTCATGAATTCCAGAACTCCAATCTCACACAACAAATATCTCTTGGATCATTATTTGATATCATCAAACAACACAATTACATGCATAACTCACCAATGTACAGTGCAATCAACGGCCGTGCCACCGCCAAAAGCAAAAACATCAATCCAAATCCCGATATCAAACTTGTTTTGGCGGCAGTACGTACCACCCCCTCTCCGGGCAATTCATCAATCCCCACCCGATTCTTCTTCTCACTACGTCCACGTGCCAATGCACTTGCATATAAATTGGTCGTGGCAACATTTAAGAAGGCGAATAGGTACAAACTACCGTCGATGAAGGTGGTGGCTGGTCCTAATGCGGCTAGTTGGGATGCGGAACTGCCAATGCCAACACCGGTAGCCTTGGCACTGAGACCGACGAAACTGGTATCGACGAGTGACAATAGTGGTCCGGAGATCCATAGTGCAAGACAGGGGAAGTAGAACTTTAGTAATGCAAGTCCGGTGGGTGGTGCTGGAGGAGGGATGGTGTTGGAATCTGCAGCACCGCCGGCGCGTAGACGTGTAAGTGAGCGTACCGACGAGTAGTCATCATGATGACGACGATGATGGATGGCGGCATTGGCGAGAGGTGGCGGAGAGCGTCCTTTGCTGTGTACTGGTGATCCATCGACGATACCGTTGAGGAGTGGAGTAGTACTACCTCCGGCGGCAAAGGCACGACTTTCCGTAGGTAGTGCGAAGAAGAATAAAATGGCTAAGAAATTTATTCGGAGGGTCATTCTGCTGTGTTTCTAGGGCGTGTGATGATAATATGGCCTTGCGACTGGCGAAGGTGATGTTTGACCCTCACTATCATCTATTGATGATGGGTGATAGTGATAGAGAGTTGGCCATCATGGTTGCATGACACTTCGTGGTGGTTCATGCAGTGTTGGACATTGGAAGGTGACACAACAAAATGGCGGGAAGAGGAGAGTGACGTCAGTGTCTACCCGCCATTTTAGCCACATTTTCCCGCCATATTATCGCTACAGTTTTGGCGGGAAAGACACGTGGCAGACTGTGTAGATTCGAAGCGACCTCGGGAGACGTCGAAGTTCTAGTAAATCTTTACTATTTACTCCAAAGTGATACAATTGTAACACGGCCGAAGGACATTAGGATTAAATATATTCTAAGGTTTGTTTCTCGATAATGCAATATAGGTTAATGAAAGACATATGGTAAAAGATAAAAAAGCGCTCCCGCTGCTCCTCGTTGTTGATTCTCAATTTCGCCATCAACCCGACGATCCGGCGTGGCACTAAACTCGATGACTTTTGTCAATCAGAGATATGTACTCAGTCTCTCAAACCATAAGTAAAAGGATAGATTCGACTACAACTTTCTTTCAAAAACTCTCCTCGCCACTGAGCTGCACCACACTTCCCCCCCGTATCAAATGCTCAATATCTTGCCTTGGCAAATAATGCATCGATCCCATCTCCAACTGTACCGTTCCACACATTTCCGTTTCAATACTACCCAAACCAGACTGCACTACACGAACTTGTATCAAATTCTCCTCGGGAGGATATTGATCAGCATTTAAATCCAAATTACTCATTGGACCCGACGACATTTGATATCGGGAGATTAATTTGTCGTATTCATGGAAGAAATCAATTTCTGATTCGGAGAGTAAGTGTTTGAGTGTCGAGGGTAAATTTCCCGAAGTCTCCCAACGCAATATACGGAGTTTGTCAATTCGGTAGGCATGGTATGCGAGAAGACAGCGTTTGTTGCGTCGGATGGAGGCATCGTGCAATATTAACGAGGGACGATTTTCAATGGCTGGTCCGGCACCTGTTCCCGCACCATCGCCGCCACCACTACCAGCAGCACTATCATCAGCATTACTTCTACGGTTCGACGATGCCCGAACAAGTACAGTCAATTCTTCGGTATGAGAATAAATCTCTTGTAATGTCGAACGTACCCCCTCTTCATTGTAGGCAGGCAACCAATCTGATCGCTTGAGATCTAGTAGCAGTTCGCGGCCACGAGATCCGTAGTTCATATTGATGCAATTGTTGAATGCAGCAATGCCGATGGTATTGGTTGAAGTGTGTATGTGGTGCAGGTGCAGGTGCAGATGCGACTTTTTGTGCGTGGTGTACCGTGGCGTAAGATTTGGCGGGAAAGCAGAAATCCATTCATTCTCCATCTTCCATCTCACATGCATCACCTACCATACCATCCATCACCATCACTCCATATTTTTTTAGGTTAGGTTCTACATCTCCTACCCATTGCCACTATCTGCAATTGCCTCCTCCACCTCATTGTCCGCTTACCTTGCTCTCTATCGCTTTCCCCTCTCAGCATAACGCGGGGGCGCTCATATCCTATTTAACTGCGCTGAAGCGCTTTATGTCGCAACAGCAACAGCCGCAGCTGCCGGTGCCATCATTTGCGTCGGCGTCGGCGTTGCCCTTCCCATCTCCTCCATTCACCGCTGTCTCCACCACCAACGGCGCAGTCAACAAAAACATCACCACCACCGGCATGAGCAATGCCAGCAGCCACAACATCAATAACATCAACATCACCAGCAATTCCAACAACATCACTGTCGAGAATGGAGCTTCCTCTCCCCAGCTGCGCTGTGCCATTTGCTCTCACTATGGTGCCGACTTGCGTCTTATCGGTGGATGTACCTGTGCCTATCATGCACGATGTATCGATTTGGTGGGGTTGATTAATGAGTCTCGACGGTTGAAACTGCAGCAGAAGCAACTTCATGAGAAGCATCAGCAAGAGATGCAAATTGATACCGACAATCATGGCAACGTTGGTGACAATTCTAACAACAGCAATTCTGAAGAGGACATTTCTATCACCACCTGTCCAGTATGTCAACGATACGATATAGCAGGTATTGAAATTGTACCATTAAGCTTTGTGGAATTGGACAAGGCCCGACATCTATTAATGATGGCGCATGCAGGATTGTTGAAGAAACGAATGGCTGTTGGGAATGGAATGATAATTGGGGGTAGTAGTAGTGTTCTAGGTGATGCAACAGTTGTTGGAAGCGGTAGTGGTAGTGGTGGTAGCGCATTCGGTGGGGGAAGTGATAGTGCCGAGAACACTAGTACTGTAGCCACAACATCATCCACCACAGTCACTACTAGCGCTACACCACCATCGTCCTCATCCACCTCCCAATTCTACGATCCATCCATGCCACGGACCGGTCGTTGGACCGAAGACGAACTAGCCTTCCGTGATGCCCTCGTCACCCACTTCGATGCCGGATCATTACCCCTCTCGAATGGGATCAAATTAAATGATTTCTTAAGCAGTATGTTGAAATCGAAACAAAGTCGATTAACGAAGAAGATGAAGCACGCCAAATTAAGTTCCAAATACTTTCGGATTCAGAGTGGGTATTTGATGCGGGAACGGGATTCCAGTTGTGGTAACGGTGGTGTTACTGGTGGCGGTGCAGGAGGAGCATGCACCTTCTCCAACCTCGAGTACAATTTCATTCATTCCATTGCCGACCCTATCGAACGTTCTGAAATTGCATTCCACATGCAACGTGAGTGGCGAGAGCATGTAGCCGAACGATTGACCTATCTACGGATAAACTTTGATGCTACATCGTGGTTGCGGAGTGTGGATTCAATGGAGCGACGGGTGGCACTGGAGAAGAATCGATCACGTTTGGCCAAACGTAGGAATTTGATGGGGAAGGCAATGGAGAAGGATGTTAGTGAGAATATGCCAGGAGTGTTTATTAATCAACGGGTCGATGATATTGCGGAAGTGGTGGGTTCAGATGTGAAAATTAGGAGGATCGGTGATTATGATGGTGGTGGTAGGGCCGAAATATGGGGCAGCAGTTCCAATACGCCACAGGCTGCTGGTGGTAGCGTGGTCGCCAGCAGCGAAGGCCAACATGACGAAGATGGCGAATTAAGTCGATTCTTGATGAGCATGCTTGATGAGGCTCCCATTTCAACGAACACTACCATTGGCGCCATACATCATGACGACGACATCGCTTTGATGCCATCATCAATGGGAGGCAAGAAGTCCAATTCAACGTTACGATCATCTTGCGATCCAAATTTTCGGTATGCAGCTCCGTTTTTGGCGGGGATTACATCTTATATGGAGAGACATGGAGTGCCTTTTGAACATGTTGATATATGGGTACCTAGCGTTGTACCACCCGCGTTGGAGAGAGAATTGAGTACTCCGTTCATTGGATCTATGGGGAGTGGGAGCAATCCAACCAACACATCAAGTCCTGGCAGTGAAACATGTTTGGACGAAGCGGGAGATAAAAAGGGTGTATTTAGGCTGTGCTTCGCTGGCAGCGCCACACTGGGGGTGCAAATCGTTGACCAATCATCGTTGGATTCGCTATCGTTAGAGGACGACGCTCAAAAGAAGGAGAACACTTCTCCCGAAATGAATATATATCCTCTCACGGGAGATGAGATCTACAACTTCTCGCTGTTTGGTCAATATTCGAGCAAGTTCTCCTTCAGTTCAGGCTGCGGACTGCCAGGCCGTGTCTTCCAGTCAGGCATAGCTGCATGGGAACAGTTCGTGGCCAATGCTCCTCCCGAAATGTTCGAACGTCGTGGTGGCGCTATTCAATTTGGCATCAAGACATCATTAGGTCTGCCTATTGATTGCGAGACTGTGGGTCGGATTGTACTGGTCTTGTATTCGAAGCATAATCGAGAGAAGGACGAGGAATTGGTCAATAGAATGGTGAAGGATGTTCGGTTGTTTAATCCGTGCCCACGGTGGAAGTTGGTAGTCGATATGGGTGTTGCATCTGATCCATCGCGAGTATCAACGCAGCCTCCTCCCCAACCGGTCATAGCCAGCTCCATTGGAGCCCCTCCTGTAGCAGATTCAAGCAAAAATGATGAGATAATGAGCTTGGTAACCCTCCTCCAGGAATTTATGCCATCGGATCAACAGTCATTGCTAGGACCACAACTGAATAGCATGATGCTCTTGCGCATGACATTGCTCCGAACAAATCGAACTCCAGAGAAAGAACAGCTCATTGACATGATGTTAGTTCTATTCAAGTCGTACATTGCTGCGGGACGGACGAGACAAGATATTGCAACATTGTTGACGCGTGATTATGATTTCCATATTCTTCAGCTTCGAAATCAGCTGTCGTCGCAGCCACAGCCAATGGACAATACTGCTGTAACAAGTCAAATGGTTCAGCAGGGCGCACTACTTCAGCGACTATCGATGAGCAACAGAATGAACCCGCGCCACTTCCAATCGGAGGTATCACCGACGACTATTGCTGCACCGCCTGGAACGTTCTCTCCACCTTTCGAAATGGGAGGTTTTCCTTCAACTCCCTTTACGTGAGCTTTGTCACTCTAAAAAAAGACTTTATAGCCGATGATAGAAGTAGAGGTTCAATAAATGCATAACATTAATTGATTAAGATGGTCTCCGCTCTCCATATGCCATTTAACCAACTATCCGTTGGTAGCTGGTCATCTTCAATTCATCCATGCTCACATGTAGAGAGTTCTTTGGAGATTGTATTCTTCCTTCTCTCACACAAACCTTAGGATGAGTCAAACAATGGGAGTGTCGTCTCTCTTTCTCTCCGTCATTCTATCTGCCCAAAGGAGCTTCATTTCACTTACACGCATCATCATCACCATCAACACCTAACCGTCCCCGAGCGGTTCCTTTTCACAAATTTATCTCATTTAAGGAGCAGAGTTCTTCCAAGGCTTTGGGGGCAACGCATCATAGGCCGTGGTTGGTCCATCACCAATGTCTCCACTGAAACCCATGGCAAACTTTCCGTTCTAGATGGCGAGAGTGACAAACAAACAAAATAAGAAGACGAGTTGGTATTAGGAAACTGTCAGAGGTTGGCAAAATACCATACCGATCGAAGGGCAACCGACAAATGTTGGCAAACTACACCGACCAAACACCCTCTACTCGAAGAAACAACAAAATAATTGCACACCAATCAACTCAAACTGCGAACAAAAACTCCACATACCTGAGTAGTAAACACCCTCAACATATCCTTCACAATCGCCCGAACATCATCCGTCTTCCTTGCCTCACTTTCATTCGCATGCTGCAAATGCGCCACAACATTCATAATTGTCTCCAAACGTTGTGTCAATACCTTCTGTTGATCTTTGAGTTCCGCAATGAGATCATTCACGTCGGAGACGGCACATTCGGATTCGACGCATCCGTGGGCCTTGTCGAGGATGGCGGTGATTTCTTCTTCGGACATGATGAGATTGAGCGAGGTAGTGGTTGGTTGCTTTTTGTTGGTGCGTGTGAATGGAGAAAGAGAAAGTGTGGAGTATGGAAATATTATGTTAGTATCTGAGACTTTGAATGAATTGAACACATGTGTCAAAGACGGTGACATCTAAATCGCGACATGACACCTATCCAGGCATAACAGTATCTTACCATTCTTGTCGCGGGTAGGACGGGCGACATCATGAAGGCATTGGAGCTGCCAACAACAAGGAGAAGGGAGACGAGGGAAGCAAGTCGAAACATCGTGATGGTAGGAGTAGTAGCAGTTCTATTTTGGGTTCAAAAGGAATGAAGATCTTTTTTATGCGGAGGACCAACCCAAAGATTTCGTTGGTGTCATCGTTCATCGCATCGACCTCGAAGCGGCCTCCATGCATCGTGATGGGTTGTTTGTTCGGCGATGTCCCGAACCCTCTGATGGATGCACCAGCTGCTTTTGATATGCAGGATGCAGCTGCCCCCAAAGATCTCAGATCTGTAGATTCGCTCGTACAATACCTCGTAGCGATAGGAGGTACTTCTACGTAACTAATGTATTAATTCCTCCATGAAATTTGAATTCCTTCCATCACATTTCTTCTCACTGTATTAATTCCAAAAGTAGATGTGAACTTGTTCTCTCGTATTCAAATTGAATGTGTCTCATTCTAAAATTAATATCTTCTTATTTCTCAACTCATATTGAATTCCTCTCGTGACCTTTCTGAAGGCTTTCTCCTTCAAATTCAAGTTCTTGAATTTGCGCGGGCCTTCCAGGAAGGAGAAAAAATAACGTCCGTACTGGTTCCTACGTATCTTTAGGTGTTTCGATTAAATTGGAGGTTGCAAAAGATGGCGCGGGCGGAGGGTGGAGCAATGCTGCCTCCAGTATGAACCAACCCAATGGAGTGCAGTGAAAAAATGGCATGACATCAAAATCAAAACAAACACACCACTACTGCCGATATCAATGAATGCCATCAATAACCCCCTTGGCCAACAGGAGCATCAATTGTAGCATTAAAAACAGCCCCCAACCATCAAGGTCGTCGTCGGCATTGTCATCACGACGAATTCCTCCACAGCCCGGCATCGGCATCAGCATTAGTTCGTCGTCATTGGTATTGCCTCCACATCACGTGTCGATATTTATGTCGCACCACCACCACGCACCTCCTCGGTCAAATTATCATCGAGCACGAGCTTCCTCCATGGACATGACCATGGGGCAGCCAGCAACAACGGCGGCTGCGGGGGCGACGTGGGGGCAACCATACTACCCCCATCCTCCTACCAATAATTATCAGTTGTCACATCATCAACATCGTCGCCACCGCCATCATCATGAATCTGCTCCACTTGTCTTTCAATCGGCTCACCATCAGCAGCAGCAGCAGCAGCAGTCAGTACATGCACATCATCATCATTTCCAACACAGCTATCCCCATCAGCATCAGTACAGCTATCAGCATCCCGCTAACTACGGCTATCCTCCACCGCCACCACCTCATCAATTCTTTTGTCATGGGCAGCAGCACCAGTATCATCATGTAACACCTCATCAGCATCAGCAGCTGCAGCAGCAGCAGCAGCAATCTCATCATAATGCTCGTCAAACTCTCGAGCATCAAGCGCAGCCTCACCCAGCATCATCGGCAGTAGCAACAGCAGCATCAACACGACCTGTACTACATCGTCCAAATAGTGGAATTCAACAAATCATATCATCTTCACCCAAGCAAATGATCAGTAGTGAAACAAATGATAATGTCATGCCATCCAATGAGACACCTTCATCAATTGATTTCAACGATAATGAAGGGAATGTGAATGATGATGATGAAGTGGAGGCGAAGGAGGAGACAGAGGAGAATGTCGCGCAGAAACGAGTGCAAAACGAGGAGAATGAACATGAAATGATGATTTTGGAGACGGTGGAGAGCATCGAACAAGAGAAGAAATTAGCTGCGGTAGATGCAATCTTTGCTGCCGGTACGTTCGTTTGTATAATTGCTCTTACCGGAACCGATGCAATTCTAACACAACGTGCACTTTTACTTTCATTTTATTTTCACAACAAACAGCCGAGGTCATTGCGAAACGCACCACTTCACCTACGAGTACGGCAACTAGTATCTCGCCATCCAACGATTATGTCAGCAGTGATTGCAAGAGCGGACGCAGTTCTGGCTCTACGATATTTGATGACAACACTGACACAATCACTACTTCATCGGAAGTTCCACCGCAAATGCCGTCCTCCTCCTCCTCAACTTCTCTTGATGCGATTGTCACTGTCAACCAGAATGCAATCGATGCAGCTACCTCTTCTTCCATTAAGAATGCAAACGACAATGTCAATGAGGTGCAATCATCACCAACATGTACAAAGAAGCCTGTAATTACCACGCCCAAGCCTCAACGTCCAATGAAGAAACGCAAGATTGTGGTCGTCGAGACAAACACTCCTCAAAGCAACCAGGAGAAGAAGGAGAAGGAGAGTAGAAGTAGTTGCGCAATCTCCATGAAGAAACCATTTCCTCATCCTACACTTTCCTTGTCTTCGTCGTCCACCAAAACTTCACCTCAACAACAACGACAACAACTAGGACTGCCCCAAACCCCCAAACTAGTAGGAGCAGTTCTATTTGACAATGATCAACTCCTATCCTCGCGTGCCCTAGTCTTAAGTCAAACCATCGAGGAGGAACCAGCACTGTATCGCGAAATATTGTTGCATATGGCATTAGAGCGGGAGACCCCTCGTAAGCCGGGAGGTGGGGCACCGGATCACCACCGTCGAACTAAGGCTAGTGACTCCTCTACAGCGAGTAGTGGTAGCAGTACTTCTGCATCGGTGTCATCCTCTTCTGATGAGGATGGGAATGCATCATCATCGTCGTCAACATCATCGTCATCTTTAACGTCGGGAGGAAGCCAACCACAAATCTCTATTGGGAAACGACGCGGAAATCAATATGTCGAAGGTATCAGCGTCCATACCATGATGGGAGGAGGAGTTGGAGTATCTGGTCCCAATATTAAAATCATCACTAATGGATTCTTTTGGAAGGATGTGCCCGAGTTGGAAAGTATATTGCAGAGGTATATGGAGGAGTATTATGAGATGAGGTACGTGTCCAATCAGATATAAGAGTAATTTGTTTGTTCGCTTGCGCCTAGATCCGGCATATTGTCGCATTTCTGTCTCATGCTCTAACACAACCTCTCATGCACCTATCGTTATTCAAACAATCACAGTGAGAACTGTCCTCAATCGAAGAATCAACAACAATTCAACAACCGCCTTGTTGGCATCATTTACTCGACTGCACTGCAGTGCGGATACACCTTTGATCCAGAGTCATTTGGTTGCTCTGACGGTGGTGAAGCAGGTTCCATCAACTCTTCCGCTCCATCTACACCCACCGAAGAGACCATCGGAAATCCTGACTGCGAAGCTCCGCAGGACGCTGCCTCCACCTCCTCCTCCTCCTCTTTCAACTACAAGAAACTTCGTGATCGCATCCGCTGCTACTACAAAACCCACGTCCAAAACTCCAAAAAGCGTCTAATTACATTACTCAAGAATCCATCCCGTCCGAAGAATCGTGAGGTGTTAATTAAGATTGTGGAGGAGGTGAAGGATCGTGCCAACAGCTCAAGGGGTGGTGGTAGTGGCGGTGTGGTAGGAAGACGACAGTTAAGTACCAATGGCATTGCTGCGTTGCGAAGGTTGGAAGAGAAGGAACGAAGCATTTTGTTGTGTCCTAATAACTCCACCTCTTGTTTGGTCACGCCAAGCTTGGGCATGACTACCCCCTCCGCTCGGAATAGTAGTGGTACTTTGCGAGACCGATATGGTGGTAACGGGTCCATCGGAGTGGTGCCCAGCAGTATGTGTCGATCGGCCTCCAGCAACTGCAGCAGTGGAGTCTCCAGCAGCATAAGCAGCAGCAGTGGCGGTAGCGAGAAATGCGAGCATGAATCGCCACCGGAATGGCCTGCTCCGCCATTAACTCGTAGGGTGCCAATGGATTCAATGGATGCCGGACACTACGATCGCTGTGTCTCGAATACAAAGGTACCGCAATTCGCAAGCCCGTGCAAGCCGGAACATGTGGCAATACTGACAAGTATTCGACAAGTACCATCGCGAGTTTTATACACATCTCCAGAGACATTGTCATCATCCGCGTAGGAACATCTCTACCCTCACTCGATGATGAAAAATCCAACATTCCCATTAACCGCAATTCGACCGATGAATGATATTATTGAATGATGTCATCGGGAAAATATTTGTTTCTACAATCATTGTTTAACTCGTACCACACCATCTTAAATCTAATAGCAATTATTAAATGCAATAGTATATTATCGTACCCGGAATAATCCGCGTTATTGGCTTGGTAGCGCTATCTTCCATCCAACTGTCCAAGATCAATTTGCCAGTCGAGTTTCCAACCACCCACTTCCAACCTCCATATCATCGAACTTTGTTTTGTTGGGATGAGATGAATACAATCGTCCAATTGATTGATAGTTTGAATGGGATTGCACGGTCCTATCATCAAGTATGGGCATCCTACCCAGGCGAAATGTGGGTGGATATGGGTATCCTTCCAAAGCGAAATGTAGGTGGACGTCGCCTTTGTTCTTGAGATCGTCCACGCTGATGTTGCTGTGTATTCTGTTGCAGGAAATCGTGCCTATACTCTTCACTCAGAAGAGATCGCCGATGTCGTTGTCGCTCGGTACACTTTTGATTTCTGTTTCTTCGCTGCTGTTGCAAATGTACAAGATGCTGTTGATGTCGTAATGACGCCCTTTTTCCCTTGAGAAGTTGAATACGAACTCGTCGATTCCTTTTTGCAACATCCATATTTTCTCTCACCGCTGCTACCTCTCGTTGAAGTGCCTGTATCCCATCGTATGGTGGTCTGTATTGGAATCTAGTAGGGTTAGAATCGAAATATAGTGGATGAGAAAGGAGCCAAAGTTCATCATATTTATTTGCTGGCCCATGATGTGGATTGGTATGGTATTTCACTGCTACCTCTCGTTGAAGTGCCTGCATCCCATCGAATGGTGATCTGTATTGGAATCTAGTAGCGTTAGTATCGAAATATAGTGGATGAGAAAAGAGCCAAAGTTCAACATATTTATTTGCTGGCCCATGATGCGGATTGGTATGGTATTTCACTCTCAACTCATTTCTAACAAATGCTGCTTCATGCTGGAGTGCCATTTGCTCTTCATCGTCCTCAGTATCGCGTTGATGACGCCGTAGCCGTTCCAGTTTCAGTAAAAGCTTACGTCTTCCACGACGATACTTGGGATTATTTGACTCTTCTGGTGGTGGCATCAAGTCACCAGTCACCAGTCATCAAGTACCACGATTGTTCAATGGTCAGTGGTAGTGTGAATTCTTCCAACTTTATATCAAAAGGTCAGTCAGTTGGTGACAATGAAGCTGAGAAGAGGACTGAGGATGGCCTCTTTTGCTAGAGAGTGGAGGCTGGATGGAGGCTAGTGGCTAGTGGCTAGTGGCTAGT